>OZ025285.1:6854042-7137776 GCA_964019165.1 Mastigias papua
GTTACTTTTGTTAATGGGTTTTGTACTGTTTTCATTCTTAGGCAGGTTCCCCAGCACGTGTTCTGAAGAGTAGTATTTTGATACTGGCCTTCATCCCCTCAAGCCACCATCATTTTTGTAAATGCACCTGTCGTAGCACCTTGCATGTGGAGTTGTTTTAGCGCGTGTCTTGTTTGCCCTTCAATTTGTATAAAGTTAAATTAAATTAATTTGCCAGGCTGGAAATCTCCCAATAGTTGTGATTCTAATGTCTGATATCGAATACACCACACGTGGAATATTGTAACAACATACTTAGGTGTACAGGAATATATAACCAAACAGTAGAAAGTTGTAACAAGGGGTTTATTTTCCAATTTTGCACTTGCTTTCACATAAATACTAATGCTGAGCTCCTATTAATCCCAAGAAGCCGCTTGAGGGTTTGTAGCTGAAGACAGCTCTTCATTTTGCACCAATAATCTTCTCAGGGCGAGGGATGATTGCTGTTGGAGTTACTTCGAACCACTCTGCGTCAACAATTATTTTCACAATATGCATAAAATGTTTGCTTATATTCCATGTTGCTGTGTTTTTCAATAATTTGAGGCTCGATTGGTGCTATTGTTATTCCTCAACATTGATTGCTCTACAAGTCATATACCGGTTTTATTTAGGCCATTAAACAGTAGTTTGTCTTGAGATGTTAGTAGCACATTTGGTTAGCTGAGTAAATTTCCAAGAGCATATTCTCCTTGATTCTCATTGGAATGTTCTTGCGTTGTGTTCATATTTACCGCAGGCAAATGGAACCTCCGTGTCATTATAAAGTGTGAGTGTGTTCCTACAGGACGGGTCTTATGACTTTGTGAATCGTCGTCTGTACAAGATCATATCGGAGCAGCTTTAATTTTAATTACGGCAGATTGTGTTATATTTAGGTCTATCTGCAGAGGCATGTTACTTGTGTTAGAAAATATGTAATTCAGTTTACCATAATCTCTTATTAGTAGTCCTGTGCAGCGTTGTTGGCATGTAGCAAAAGACGCCAGCTACCCAGCATTTCTCTCCCGGAATAGAGATTTCTCGTAGTGTAACTGTTTTAGCTGCCATAAACCGCGAAAGCACTTGCCTGCATTCAATTTGATATCATGTCTTCATGGTTATCACTTTCCTATTACGCAATATATTCCCAATAGATATACAATAGCGTCCCTGTAGGTTCCCAATAGATTTTAAAAAATTCTTATGAAGTTCCTCTTAGATTCTATTAGATTCCTCTTTAGAGTCCCCTTCGATTTCTCTTTGATTCCAGCAAGAGTCAGAAGCAACCTCTTAGACTTGTAGCGAAATTGACTTTATCCTTCGAGATTTTTATTGCACAGATAAGTAAGATAGGATAAATTTATCGTGGGTTTTGTTGAGAGAAAGAGGCGCTACTTATAGAGGTTTTCCAGAGGTTATGAACTCCTGTCTATTGACTGCATGTTTTCTTTTGTCTTATTTTTATTGTGAAATCACTGGCCTGTTAATCATACTCTATCATTGTATCTTTTTTATTTGTTTTAGGCCAATCTTATTAGTTTCGTAAGGACGTTGTACGTTTTTGTCATAAAAGAGTATGTTGTTGTTGTTGTCTCCTTTTCTCTCAGACAGAGACAGAGGATAATTGTATTCGTTCCCTTAATGAATCCATATTCACACTTTTAGCTGTCCCGTTGGCGGAACGGTGGCTGAATGTTTGTGTTACGGGAGATTTGGGAAAAAGGCTACTACTAGAACTGGAAGTATATTTGTGTGTTCGTCTTGTTACCAAAGTTTTGGTGAGGAGCTCATGATTGTTCTTCCCTCTTAGATGACGGTGAGAAGTTCTGCCAAGGGCCAAAATGCAAAGATGCTTCAAGAAAGCCTGCAGTCAAGGTACTTTTCAGATTTATTGATAGGAATCTGTCTGTGTTGTATATTTATTTCTCTCATTTGGCAATGGCGAGGGTGGTTGGGGGGGGGGGTGGGTAATATGCACCACAGCATCCGGCATACGAATTTTGAAAAAATATCATCTTTAACTTGCGCGGTCCGCGACTGTTTACACTTGTCTGTTTTCAGAGCGAAGGGACAACTAAGCTACGAGTCAACTAAGCTACGAGTGCCTGGGACGAAGCTCCGAAGACAACTACACCAGGAGAATTTTATTGTTATTAAAAATTATTAAGGCAACTGCCCTCTAGCTCCCTGGGTCCCCTAGCGCTCTAAGTGTCCGCCACTAAGCTCATTTGTCCAAAATATCGGTCTATCTTTCGACCTTTGTCTTTTTATATGCTCTAATTTGTTGTAGCGCAGATAGGCTGTTGTAAGTGGCTGTTGATATGAAAGAATGGACTGACTTACTGAGCATGCGTGGATATCATTTAATGCGAAAACAATGTTGTAAGGTCAAAAGTTCATGTCACAATGCCCGATTTCTATGTATAAAAAGCTAGCGGCCTTGGTGTGCCAAGGCAACGAATATGCTGCCCTGGTACACCGTGAACCCCAGCAGAACAGGCTAAAAGCTGGCTAGATGCGGGCTATTTTTTCTCATAAACCGGCCGTAAATAGACTGCTAATGGTAATGGGACAATAGCGCTATTGGTTGTAGTAGTAATAGTGCGAATGATAAGAATGAGTATCATACCTAAAGCGGACACCATTCGTTCCAAAGTATATTGTCCGGATTATGGAATTGTCCACTTTATGTTAAGTGTCCACTTTATGTTAAGTGTCCGCTTTATTGAGAGAAGGGTGTACGAATAGGGAAACATACGTTCCTTGGCTTGCTGTCCACTGTATTTACAGGTAAGCCTGTCAAGGCACCCAATGCTTTCTAATTTTGAGTAATGTTCGTAGTCTTAGTATCAAATAGAAGGAGAAACATGTCCCAATTTTCCTTGTTTGTCTGACGCCATAGTTCACTAAATACGCAGGCCCAGACACGGCTTTTGTACTGCTGAACCAAATGAGTGCGTGTTCACCTTACTGAGCACTTGACTTAACCTTGTAGGCATTTACATTGGGATAAAGGTTATGGGATAAACCGGGAAAAGCCTTGAGAGGGTATGTGTCATTAGACACTCGCTATCACGCTAAGTAGTGTTTGGTGGGATTGCTAAAGAGCGTTTGGTGGTTTTTTGTGGAGTTTCGAAATCAATAAAGTTCTTGGTATCCAAGAATCTTTAAGGCAGAATCTTATTGTTGAATCTGGTAGTTAGTTTTCCGATTACACGTTTGCTGTAAGTGCGGATCTTTCTTTCGGGAAAAATGGAGCAGTATTGGTGCAGATATAGTAATGTATACAGTTTAGCAGGAGCTATTCAGTTACGTGGTCACTCGTACCGCATTTCAAAACCTTGGAATAAAGTTGGGCCGCACATGTACAGTAGTCAGTAACTTCATGTCAACACAAACTCTAAGTCTAAAACAATGATTTTGCTTTTGCTGTTCTTCTTCACAACATTGAACAGTCAGAAGGTGCACAATATAGAAAACAAAAAGGAGGCAACACTTCTTGGCCACTGGCAGGTCACGCCTTGGCAGCACATGGCCCTGGCACCGTTGTTTGAATAGGCTGGTATATAGTGCAATCGCTTCAGTCCATTATAACCCCTATCTCCGTGTATTTTCCCACTTCGTAGAAGCGGGGCATCAGTGCATGAGTGGGATAAAAAAGCTTCTTTTTAGATACCGCTTTGACGGAGGAAAAATAAATGGACTAAATTTGATTGCAGAATAGATGAAAAACGCTTAAAAGAGTTGGAGAATAGTTTGTTCTGTATTAGTTGATTAGCGCAGTATCTTTAGCGGTTTTTCTTGGGCCGGTCCCAGTTTTTAAGATGGGTCCAGATGCCCATCTTTTAATTTTGAAATCCAGTCTTGCTTAACAGCAAGCAGAGTAGGTGTTTGTTGAACAGTCAGCCGTATAAGCAAAATATCAGAGGTCTATTCTAATTCCGCCTGTTCCTTGCTTTACTGAGAGACCTCGTTTCCTTGACAGTAGTGTTTTACTCTCTCTATTGCCTGTGAGCTGTTTGACTGTCGTTTAACTTTTCTCGCATATTCCCCATTGAGGTTTGTTATTGTGATGTAATCTTTATTCATTCTTTGTAATCCTTATGAATGGCTTTAATTGTCTTCTTTATTACAACGCGAACATACACGCCTTCCACAGTAGGGGTTTAATAAGGCAAAATTGTGGTAGAAAAATCTATTAGTTATTTCTCCGAAGGTCCTGCGTTGGATGCTACGCATTGCGTTGTTGATGCTTGTGAGTGTGTGGGAATGTTTTCCCAATTGCAGAAGTAGTCTGACCGTAATGTATCTGTAGGTAGTTTTGGAGTTTTGAGTTTGGAGTACTTCTAGTCTTTCTAGGATCGAATGTATATAGTAAGATTTAAAACGGGAATGGATATTCCATGCTTACATTTGTGTCGATCAAAAGTTTAACACACGGTCTCAAGACTAAGTTGCACATTAACAAATAACAGTGCTAATTCCAGCCGGTTCACCTTTGATTTTACATTACACGAAGTACTATATAAAACCATGTTGCAGTGTAACTCAATTATGATATCATATATTGCATAAAGCCTGGTACAATGCAATGCAGCATAGTAGAAGCCATTGCAGTCCAACATAGAGCTATATGATGCAATGTAGGGACATGTATAGCAATAAAAGGCGATATTGTCAAGTGAATTACTGTACGGTGCAAAAGTGAATGCATTGCAATGTAGGCTTTACAGTGTAGTAACCTCAGCATAAGAGCTCAATACGGGGCAAAATACCGACAATTGCATGGTTTAGAACAAAATACACGTTTATAAGAAACTTTTTCGCCAGGTACTGAAAATTCCTTTGCGTTTTCATTATTCAGTACTGAAATTCTCTTGAGACTTTTTTAGCAAGAAGTAGGGCGAGAGAGGGAGGGTTATAATTTACAGTGAAATATGGTACAAAATATGTGTAGTTATATGTAACAAACATGAAATATTGCTTTATATGAGGACAACGCTGTGATAAGTTGGCGAAGGAATGAATGAATTCAGTGTATATTTCAAATTGACTTCCACACTATCTGCGGACACTGATGTCCCCCTGGTCCATGATCGGCCGGCCAAATATTCCTATAGATTCATACACACTGCTCAGGTCTTAAAATCCAACATTGAACTTTCTTATCTTTTTGAGCTGTCAAGCAGTCAAGTTTCTAGTATATGATAAGTTAGTTCTAACTAATATTTTTTAGTGCTTTCCTAAGACACCAATAATATGTAATGAACATATGAAATATGGCATATATTTAATCCAAAGGTATATAATGCAAAGCAAGAAAATATAATGCAATAGAGTGCACAGTGTAATTTAGTGTGATATTAAGTTCATTCAACTGAATATAAGACTTTCAGTGTTGCATAGATGTTCTCAATTTGAAAACGACCTGATTTTAATCCGCAAGGTTACTACTAGCTGCAGTGGCAATAACTGAAGACAGTGATATTTGACATATACAGTTGTGTATGGAGTAAATGTTGTTAATCGCTGTCTCGACATGGGAGAAATTTGCAATATTCTTTAACAGTTGTTATTTTGTAATTATGATATACTAACGGTTGCATGTTTTATGAAAAATTCCGCTAGGCTTATTCTGCCTTATGATTCACAGTGGGTAATCCCCTGAAAGCCTCATCTATTTCAATTAAGCTATCCTGAAGTAGGCGTCTTCATCTGCTTAGTTTTTCGCCTATTCTTTTCGTTAACACCTTATGTTTAAGCTATTGGCATATTCCGGTTTCTTAGCCTGTAGTTTGAAGAATTATGTATTTCACGTGGGTACGACATTGCGTAGTTGCGCAGGAAGAGGGCTCTCTTTTCAGAAGTGGCGGAGAGTTGGTTGTTAATGGTGGTCGATGCGATGGCTTTGGTAAGGGCTTTCAGTATGGGAAATTTGCCAAAATTTTTCAGCGTGCGAAAATCCAAAAGACCGAAAAGTATTAGTGATGTGGTGAGTTTAGACGGGTTTTTGTGAGTGCTATCTATTCATTTTTGCATATACAGCAATACATGCATGCATTTAACCTGTACATGCATGAAGAAAATTGTAGAAAGAACCGAGGGCTAGTGGAAATATTCCCCATTAAAGAAGAATTTCCTGCAAAGCTGCTGTTAGCGAAGGAAGGTGTTCAGAGGGTAGGTTAATACTAGATGTAGTGCTTGTACGAATGCGAGGTCATGACTGTAGAAAACGTTGTTATGATAACGAATGTCATTTGCAGAGTTAAGTCTCTTGGTAGACTTCGTTGATTCATGCAGCTCTGATTAATCGCGTGTCGAAAATCCTAATCGACAATAAATGCTATCAATGGTTTAGGCAGACGTTTCTAGTAGAATAACGAAACGTGTCGGATCAACGTATGTTTTCTAGAATAGTGAATGTTGCCGTTTTCAGTCTAAAATTCGCTGTTATCTTGTATACAACACCCCAAATGGTCTTCTGTCAATGGTGTTTGTTAGTACTAGCTTGTATTGCTACTAGTTTAGGGAAGGATTCACACTGACGTATGCAAGATTTATAGAAAGATAAATATGGGAAGTTAACGGTAATGATTGATTTAAAAAATGGTTGAGATTTTCAACGATTGAGAAATTGTATGGTGGAGATAACTTCGCTTGAACCGAGCCACACTGTAAAGCGTCTGAGCTAGAGTAATACTGTTCATATTATTGTTAACAATTTGTTTGACGTTTTACATGTGGCATAGCCACAAGCTAATTTCGAGCCATCAAGATAGCCACAAAAGGCACATAATATTGGAATATACAATGTGATAACAGAATAAACAAGTGAATTAAATAGCTAGTGATAGTAATTATTGTTATTATTTTTTACCAATGCTTGTTGTCATCTACTAAATATATATATATATATATATATATATATATATATATATATATATATATATATATATATATATATATATATATATATATATATAACTTGCTGATAACTTGCTGTTACTAGCAACTTTCATCATTGTTTCCTTGTGTTCTGGAAAATAGCGTTAATCAAAAATGAAAAAGGTAGTCACTTTTTTCCTGTTGCCTCCCCCCTTACTCAATATTGTCTAGATACATCACTGGTGCAACATATAACACAATATAGTATGGGCAGAGCATAGAATAGGATATAGTATAATATGGCGCAACTTATCATGACTTAACATAACTTAGCATAACTTATCATGACTTAACATAACTTAGCATAAGTTGACATAACTTAGCATAACTTATCATAACTTAACATAACTGAAGAAAACACATAACTGAAGAAAACACATAACGTGTAGCACATTGCATACAAGATGCAACATAGCGCAGCGGACTGCACACCTTGATACCATATTTTTTATACTACTCATAAGCATTGGCACAGTATTAGCCTAATACACTGCATTATTAAAAAATCTAGTCTTTTAATTCTGTTTCTCTTCTACATTATCATTTCTTTTGACAGATTTGCCATCACACAGACTGCCAGGAAAAGAATGATATGAATCCACTGCTCCTCTGCGATGATTGTGATCAGTCATTACACGTTGGCCAGGCAATTTGTCATCTTCGATTTCAACTGCCAAAAAGCTTCAAAAGAACGGCTTCGATCAGATCCACAAACTCAGATTCAGGGAATGAGGATGAAGCCGAGCCGAAGCATCATTTGTAAGTAATAAGCAGTATTTTTGTGACAATGAAAATAAAGTATGCTTTTTAGTATTAATATTTTCATGAATTAATACACCTCTCTCCACGGACTGCAATACTAGTCACTGAAGTCTCACCCTTTGACTTGCTTAAGTTTTATCCAAGGGGACCGAGAGAGGGGCATGGGGTAGATTGCTCCGGTATCCGAACCTGAGAGGAATCCCAAGAGTTATTCAGGCTTGGTGCTCACTGGGAATTTTAGTGCGTTTACGTGCGCGCGCTTACGAGAGTTTAAACCTGCAGGCATACATTTTTGAGCGCGCAGTTTTAACTTACGGTAAAAGCTATCTATTTTGATAAGTCCTTCGCTTAGAAGGCCATCTATCCAAGAAAGAAACTGATATAGGTGATTGCAGTATCTTTCAAATTTATTGCTGACGTCGTCAGAAGCCCTGTATTTCCTTTGCTACGTAACCCACAAAAGGTGTCGGCGGGCATGGCTCTGTATAATTTCGAAATGTCTTTAGACATACAAGTGTGGTTATAAGCGCATATTGAAACCATCGTTATGTTGATAAATAGACTCTTATTCCTTAGTACTTTTCTTTGTCTCCTTGCAAGCTACCCCAGTGGCATTTTTTTTAGAATTATAATTTTACTTGTCCCACTTGTGCTTTAGTTGAGCCCTCTCGTTTAGTTAGAGTTGACACTTTAAGTTAGGTTTGTACTTTTGGTTAAACTATTGCTTCTGGTATACGTACTGCTAACTAAAACTTCGCAGACTGTCTGGATTGCACGTTAGTAAGGATATAACAGCCTTGTTGTTTGCTATAGAAGAGATGTTAATGTAGATGTACTGGCGAGTTTGTTCCTAAACCTTAATTGATGGTAATTTTATATCTGGTTTTGCGGAAAATCGATTTTTACTTCAACTTTATTTCTTTGTCAGTAATTTTTTTATATATTTCTTTGGTTTTGCTTTTTTAGTGTAAGATTGTATATATTCTTTTTAATAGATTAAATCTTATTTTGAATGTTTTTATTCCAGCATTTTTACAGGACAGTTGGGAAATCAGTTTTTTATTTAGCTGAAACTTTACCCTGTTGTATTTTCAAGAAAATGTGAGATAAAATGAGTGTGTGCCTAATTTCACTGTATTGATGCAAGGTGTATATATGTGGTTATTTACATTAGAAGATATCTAGGTACTGTAGTCATTGGGCTGTGAGACACCAAGATTTTCCAACACACAATTTCATTTTGCAGTGACAAGAAAAACAAAGGCTATGCGTCGGCTAGAAAGTTTTTCAATATTAATTCGAGTGGAAACCAAGGAAAGAAAAAAGTTTCTAAAGGAAAAGTGAGTCTTTTGTTGTTTTTAATTTGTTTCTTTATACATGTGATATTTCATTAGTATCCTCTTATGGGATCCGTCGCTAGGGATTTGTGTGTTGACGTCAAGATTTGGGTGTATTTTGAGGATGTGATTTGGGAGAGTAGAGCCAGTGATTTTGTACTCGAGTTTTGTTTATTCGTTATCACATTGCCCCTTGTTTCTCGGCGATGAAGTTTGTTTAACGAAATCTCAGCTAATGCAGCTCTTCCAGCTCTTTGCATGGCTTTGTTTGATAGTGGTACCGTGACCCGTTAGCACTATGGTGTCTATTGGGTGGAATCGTATGTTACTTTTGGGACTCTGGTACAATTTTTCGATGAAGCACCTTTTAGAGCCATTATTGACAACAAAACTGAATCAATTCCATTGTCATTCCGGCCTTTCTATTCAGTGGAAACCCGCATAAAAGAACCTGTTTTTTTTCTGGGCAGCCTCGATAGGTTCTTAATTATTGGGCTGGTACTCTGAATTCCAGCCTGTTAGGTTCTTACTAAAGCTCATAATTATAGTACATGCCTTGCACCTATTAAAACTATTTTCAATAATAGAATTCTTAACAATTGTTGAAAGCACCTTTAAGTCAGCATCCTAGTTTAATATGATAACCTATGAAGGGTTCTACTCTTGAATTTTTATTTGATATAATATGAAGTCTATTATATAAGAACCTTTCCCACTTTCAGACTCCTTGATGTTCTTATGTAGGGGGCTCTACAGATGAAATTTCAGCCGCAAGGTTCTTATAAAAACAGGTTCTTTTATTTAGGTTTCTACTGTATATTTGCTTTAGCTGTTGACGAAGCTTCAGTTTTTGCTCCTCAATTCGTTTATGGCCCATTTTAGAGATACTCATTTCCAGTGGTATGATCTCTAAGAGGTTGTGATTTTCATGGTGTTTTGGAGATCATTTGGGGTTGTTTTTATGACTGATTTTTGTGTTAGTGTTTGTTCAGCTTATGTTTTATGTCCTTGATGTTTTCACGTCCTGAGGAGCATTGGCCTATTTCAGTTTTATCTATGCTACAATTTACATAAGGTGAATAGCCTACTTGAATCAGGTGAATAACTAAAATGTATTGCTGTTGTATAATTTGAATTATACAATGAATGGCAATTGTAGTTAATATTTCCCTACCCTTATTACAGTTTGTTAGAACTGCTATAGCTTTAATCTGAATACAGCTCAGTAGGGCGGCACGATTGTTGCATTCTCTCAGATCTCTCTGGTCCAGCCTGTACGCTACCTGTTGATGGCCGAGCTATGAGCTGAGGTCTGCAATAATCACTGTCCTTCTCGAGAAGTTCAAGTCTGGTGATTTCCCTGAATGGCTTTGTAGTTTTGATTGCTGTGCCACCGCTGGTGGCTGAAATGAAACGTGCGTTTCCATGTGTTTCGTTGCAACGATTGCCGCTCTTGTTTTACTTTTTCCTCTCTCCTTCAGTGAAGATTTCTAAGCACAGAAGTAGTGTTTGCCATTGTTAGTTCAGTCATACTTCTAGGCCGGGGATAGAGCTCTTAAAGTAGTATATATATTGGCTATTGAAACTGTTTTAGTCTGTGACGATTTTTAGAACTAGAATTGTGACAGATAACAGAGACATTCATTTTTCTTTAGAGATGTTTCATTTTGCGACATGTGCAATTAAACTGCTGAAATAATCGATGTTAGGCTTAATCCAGTGACCTATCCAATACAGACGTTTCGACTCAAACATGAGCCCTTGTCAGTAAGGGGTCAGCAATTCTGGTTCTAAAGTTCACCCTCAAGCTGTGGTTACCTACAACGAAATCTGTGATGATTAATGCCAAAGATTAAATCAATCTCAGTTTCTTTGCTAGTTTTGATCGGATGTGAAGTTCAATTGTATGCCTTCGAATCTTCCACAATATTTTTCCTTTTTTTCCTCACCTGAAGATATGCTAGCTATTTGCCATCTGTATGTAATGTACACTTAAGATATGGGCGAGTGGCCAAGTGCTGGGCAGAACATCGATGGTTCAAGCCGAACCCTAGGATCATAGTTTGGATGTTCGCCCACTGTCCACCCAGCAGCAAATGTGTACCTGGTGGCAACACTGGGGAAGTTAAAGGCGGCGAGGAAAGGAACTGGCCACCCTACCTCACTATGCCGGCGGCTCAGGACAAGTGTCCCTCTAACGGGCACTCCCCCAACGTACGAATATGGGACTGACCTTTAATTTTACCTTTTTACACTTGAGTTATGAGCGTATAGGAGACTGCTCCACACTGCCAGTTTAATATCTACGTTTTCCAGGTAACGGATTATTAATCTATCTATACTTCCTGGCATTGCATGCATTTATGGTACTTACGATGTTGAGATGAAAATTGAAAAAGTCCGTTGATTTGAGAGAGTGAATTTTGTAAATTTGAGTACTTCTTCGGTAATGCGTTAACTGCATCTGCTAACTGCTTCAGTCGTCATCTAACTTCGAGTATGCGAATTCCTGATACAATTGTGTGCCCAGTACTATAGTTTCCCTTTGCTATACCGTACCCTTTTGTTGTGGTGTGTCGTTTGCAAATTGTTCAGAGCAGTAGTAGTTCGCTTGATTGGGTTTGCAAAGGTGTGTTAATGTTGATTAGTGCTTCTGTCTACGTTCTATGATTGACGAATGACTTGGTTTACGCAAGAATAAGTCAGAAGTTTTTGACATGTCAATATTGTACAAAAAAGGAAAATTATTTAGCATATTGGAACCACTTTTTTCGTTCGATACTCGCCAGAGTAGTAATCGAACAGAAACATTCTGTTGTGCTAACAAACTAGTCACACCCGACTTTTAAATGCTGCTTGTTGTCAAAAAATTGTTTCAACTTCTCTTCCAGCTTCACAGCACAGTTTACTGTTGATTATATTACAATTCATGGAAACTTATCTCTCATTCCTATATTTCATCGAATTGCTCTGGAACGAGATATGATTCTTGGCATTCGATCCCTAGATGTGATCTATATACTTCACGTTTTTTTTATAAGAAAAATGTTTGTAAGAAAATGAGGCTCAGAAGGCCGAGGCCTTTTTAAAATGTTAAGAAAATCACTAGGCTTAAGTTCCAAAATTCGTCTTTTTGTGTGCCAGAAATCGATATTAGCTCATTCCTTGGAAGCTCCTTTGCAGAGATCGAAACTTTTCTTTGATAATCTTGGGTAACAACGATCAGGCTTTTCATAACATATAATGGTAACCTCTGTTTGCCAGTTTACTCCAATAAAAGTTATGAAAATCTTAAGAAAATCTCAACCTCAATTTCGGGAAAATTGAAGAAAATTGAGGCTTAGACAAAAAAGTGGTTTCCTTCTAAAACAATAAAAACGTGTATTACACATGTGGGAGTCCCACTTGCGAAAGTGAAACGTAAATAGAAAGCAGATAAAAGAACGAAGTGAAAGCATGTTTGAAATCGTGAGTCATTGTACTCTACAAGGTTGTCTAAAGGGAACCGCTGTAGAAGGAACCTATATGTAGAAGGCCAAAAGTCGGAGGACAATACCCTAAGTTGCAACTTTCCAAGTTTATGAATATTTGTATGACTTTGGAGATGATCGATAATTAAAAAGCCAAACTCGCATAAAAAAGTGTGTAGAAATTGGTTCATGGGCTGGTTTCCATTGAAGCTTGTAGTGTCCACAGTGCCCTGTCTTAGTACTAAACATTTACAATGTTTAAAGCACTGAATGTGCAGTTAAATTAAAAAACTATTAAGGACCTTTTAGTACTAACATGTAGTTGTAAGAGGCCCAGGAATAAGCAGTTTTTAGAACTAAGCCTTGTGTTCGGCCTCTTATAAAAACTATGTGTAGTGTGACGTGAAAAATTTGTTCGACGCCAGTAGATCGTTTGCCTTGATTATTTCAGCAGTGATTTAGCAAAGGAATGCGCAGTTTCTTGTAATTTAAGTAATCTATTAATTGCCTTAGCATACAATGAATATATAGCTGTGTTGTATTGGTGCTGAGCCTACAATTGAAAGCAGGTCTTAAGATTCTTTGTTGTTGCTTGTAAACAGCACTTCATTGCTGCTGGGCCTGTCAAAGTTTGGTGCACTTAACCTAATCTGGGAAGACGAAAGCGATCTTTTACAGTACAGCACTGAAGTTTGTTATAAACTGCTTGCAGATTTTCTTCCTACATTATGACGTATAACATGGGTTCGGCACTGTTGAGGACGGACATATCGCTAAAATTTGTCCAGAACATACCGGTAAGTTTGTTGGTGCGGGGATGTTCGAGCAGACAAGTTACACGCTAAAAATATGATCGATTTTGTTGCTTTATCGCTCCAGTATCTCTTTGACATTATGGATGATCTTCTCCTATCATCATTCACACACCAATCAAGCTATTAGGACAATCCCCTGGTAAGGAAGTTGTTTTTGGCAAAGAAAACTACGACCTCTTGCTTCGTTCATTGATCGTGAACTCTGTTTTTTTGGCTGCCTGAGTTGTCTCTGCTAAGAATCTATAACACGAACGCTTCATGAAATGATGTCATTCATATTTTTTTGGCAAATATATTTTTATATTTGGAAAGTCGAGGCCGTTTCAATTGTTTCGCCATATACTTACAGTTTTTTCCTACATAGGAATTGTGTAGGCGTGTACATGATTGTTTGTAGAGCATGGCCTTTTGTTTGCTGACTAGCGTAGGATTTGAATAGTTAGGATAAAATCATACGGTCGTATATAAGCTTGTGTACTTTTCCATACCTTATCACCGGAGTTTTGTCATAGTTTTTATGGAGGTTTTGTGGATGAGTTAAAACGGAGCCGAACTCCTGTTTGTTAGGCCATTGGGAAGTTCAAAACCACGCCATTATAGTGGAAGCTCTGCAGCGGTTTACGCACTTTTCTATAAAATACCCTTTTTCGCTGAGTTGTATTATTCTTAGAATTTCGTGATGTTAAACCTAAAATGATCCTGCAATTATCCTTGAGCGACAAGAGGTATAATTTCGCCTGAAAATGAAAAGGAAAATTAAAATCATTTTTGATGTGTTACTTCATCATGAAAACAAAACAAGAAAGTAACAAAAGAGTAGATTCGGTATCTACAGTATAAAATGTAATCAAAAGGCACTATTTGTACTCTAGGTTTATCAAATAACTTAATTTTTCCTAAAGGCCATAAATTCTCATATGCGTACCCAACTCACACTTGTTTCGCTTTCTAAAATAACTTAGAAAATAAACAAAAAATCTAAGTCGTGATAAAACTCGACTCTTGCATTGTTCCTGAATTACTCCAAAGTGTTGGCGATTCTGAGCCTTAGTATTCTTTGAAGACAATGTCCGAATAAAAAAGTTTCTAAAGCTAAAATGCTGCGACAGCAATGACACTAGTAAGAACATGTTTACGATTGTTTTTATGAATTTGTGATTTACCTTAGGCCGTTTAATTTTTGCGTCAGCTGAATTTTGCGAAAAAAAATAGCTCAGATTTAGTGCAAGTTTGATTTAGCGAATAGTAGCTTGGATTAATTAAGATTAACACGTAAGTTAGACAAAATTAATTTTAACGCAATTTTAATTTAGGGGCTGAAGATTAGATCGACTATGCTCGATTACGTCATACGATTTGTATATAATTGTATGCTTTGTAACTTTAATCAGCTGAAATTTTATGGTTGAAACCATGTAGAAATAGCGCCACTCAGCAACAATAGTATGAATCTCTTCATTTTCGCTGCTCACTTTGTAACTTGCGTTTCCTTTCCAGGTGAAAGAGTTAGTTACCACTTATAAATTGTTATTGCAAAGAGAGACCTTATTCTGGCTGCTTATAAATACTCATAGAGATAGAAACATGGCATTCTGTAAGGAATTTTCATTAGTGGGGGGAGATGTCTCAAAGAGGGCCACAAAGATGGAGGAAAAAGTTGTGACTACGCCCAGTAGACAGTAGGAAACAGACATTTGACGTTCGCAGTGATAGAATCATACTGTCTTTTTACATCATGCTAGAATAACCCTAGAGAGTATCACTTTTTAATGGGGCCCAAGAAACTGGGTAAAGTCTTTGATTTTCTCCGCCACTTCTGGGGAAAACATTGGACCTACTGGGGACTTTTCCTCAGTAGTTAGAAACGGGTCATTAATTACTTGTGGGGAGGGGATTAAAGACATTCTCATATGTTTGATGGAATTTTCATCCCCCTCTCAGATTTATGTAAACATTTTGGTCCCCACTCCAGGACTTCAGAAGAAACTCCATACTCCTTCTTTTAAAATGCTCGTTATTTTTCATCCCCCTCCCTCTCAGTGTGCAGAATTTTAGACCCCCTCATGGATGTCTTCCACCCCCTCCCCTGGAAGAATTAATGACCGGTCCCTTGGTACGTTAAAAATGCTCTGGATAGAAGGCTCATAAGAAGAGATTTTTATTGACAACAGAGATTCACATGAGTGGAAAGAAACAATTTTGATGAGGCAATGAACCTCTTCTCCTATATCACATGAAAAATACGTTGCCATAATCCGAATTCACTGCCATGTTGACTCACTACACCCATGCCCTAAGAATTCCAGCCCGGTTAGGAATTGAGATTTGCGTTTACATGGACAGTTTGTTTATGCTCAAAATCCTAGCCTGAAACAAGCATGCTGGAAGTTCAGCTCGATGAACCGGGCTCACACTGGTTCATTCAATTACAACGTGGTTGTGACAAAACTCTGATCGCAACACTGAGCTGACATTTTTAAGAAACTGGCTGAAATCTTTCATGTCGGGCCCTAGATTTGCCAAATGAAAATCAGACAGTGTCTCTTCGTATTCTATCATCTTTCAAGAAAATCTATCATCTCTCTCTGCATGCGTTGTCTAGCAGGTAATCGTTTCCAGGTAGTTCAGTGCTGCAGTGATTCCAGTTAGTGTGCTGTCACACCGCGCCTATGCCTATCGCTATCATAGCGGGAGTGGACCACTGTAGTGGTCGATGTACGATTCGATGTTGTCGTCTAGTAGTTCATTTGAGGAAAATATCGGTACATATCGAATCGAGAGAAATCCCCGTATTTGTATGATCTTTGCTTTTGATTGTTCGCCATTTTGTGAAAGGTCGCAGTTTATTCAGCCGTTTTGTAGCTTTGTAGGCATGGCAAACGTTCTATGCAGAAGCATGCATAGGTTTGATCGTCATGATAATCCAATCCTAGATTTACTTTATTCACTGTTTAAACAGTATAGGAAACTGACCATGGTCCTTCTGTCAATACTACCATAGAAAGAGGTCAGGATAACAAAGGCCGATCGCGAATTAAAACAACAGATACGATACGTATAATCCTTGCATTGCACAAAATGTTGTGATCGGTTTTATAGTGTTTTAATTGTAACCTTACCAACACATCTACCTGCTAATGGGCGTGTGTCATCTCCTTTTGGTAGCAAGAAGCTGGACATTTTTGTTATGATTGGATATGCGTTGTATCCAAGCAGGTGAACTAGAGAATGCACTTGTCGGCTGCCAATGAATGGAGTATACTGAAAACAAAACAAATGAGGCCATCAATCACTACGTGGAATCGTGCAAAGAACCTATTTTCAGGGCATGTGATTTGCACGTGATAGAAGTGCTAATAAATTTTATTTTAGGTTGATGTCGTTGCATTTGTTTGTTTCCTCGTACTTCCGGGTCATACAACGTGTTAGAGCGAGAATTTTTCTAATAAAGAGGAAATCAAATGGTACCTAGCAAAGTCTCCATTGCTTCACAGAACGCAAGTGCCATTTTTTGCAGATACGCGCGCTCGCTTCAGCACATCTCGCACATTTTGTGCTGCACCGTGCTGTTGAAAGATTGCAAAGACGTGTCTTAGCAGATATCTTTGCTGGAGATTAATGACTAGACACAAGTAGCGGATCGCTGAGTAAAGAATCCTAGGTTTGTCAGTCAATCGTGCCTAGAGTATTGTACCATTTTTCGTCCTGCTACTGGGTGCGTGGTGCACAGTGTTTTCTGTTAGGTTTTGAGCACTCTATAACTTCTGTGTTTGCTTTTGGTTGTAAGCAGTTGTCTGAAGACAGTGGTCATCCAATGAGTTTTTCGCAAGGATTTAATCTCAAGACAATCTACCGTGAATTATGCCACAACGTCCTTCAGTCTGAAATGTTGGATTGCCAGCTTGGAGCTAGCACAGGTGCTCCAGCTTGACCATTAGTATTATTCAATTGTTCCAGAAGACGGTCTGTATATTTTCTACTTTGGACTTCATTCGGCGCGTTTCACTTTGAATTTCGAATTGCTGTGTGTCTCAAGGAGCGATTCACCGTCTGAAGATATTCACCAAATAGTAGATAGCTCGAAGAGTTGTATCGTCTAGCGAGAAGAATGTGTCTGTACTGCCTGTCTTCGAATTGAACAATGGTTTACGTTTTTGACCATCTCATACGCAGTTTGAGTGCAGCAGAATAACATCATGCAGCAAGGTTTCGCCTACTCTGTTCCTATTGCCGAAGGTTCTTTGTTTCAGGTTGATAACTAGCATTTTCTATATACGATATATATATTGTATGGATTACATAGAATAAATAGCTGTGAAAATTCGTGACAGAATTATTCAACAAGCATTTTTATAGAAAAACTATCTCATGTATCATATTGACGGAGCTTAGTGTTTAATCCAATGATTTCAAATCCTGACGATTTACGGACGATCGGTAAATTTGTGCACACTTGCTAAGCTCGAGTTCCCCCTTGACGTGAACGCCGCATTTTTGTGGTTGAATCATCAGCATTTGAACTTAAGAAACGGTCTGCCAGGTACCAATGTTTCTCGAACTAATTGCATGGATTACTACCGAGCCTATATTTTGTGGTTTCTATGTGAAAGTGCTCTGTATGGACAGCTAGCGCCAGAAAACTAAATTTTGCCAAAGCGGATTAACGTTTTCTCTTGAAGTGAAGGTCATATTACGAACGCTTGTAATGTTATTATTGCATTTGGCGATGATTATAAATTGCTTTATGTCGTCTTGTGTGGCTGGTATTATTTCATTGTTTCGTCAAGATTACAGCGCAGAGACTATTCGCCTCGGATTTTAGCTATACGACGAGTATATCATTGGTGCAGACCGGACCGCTTGAGTTGGGTTTGACTGTTTTTACACGGTGTAAATTATAGTTCGGCCATTACTTCGTGGTAGCTATATAGCTACTTTTATGGTAATAGACGGAACGAATACGTCCGAAAATCTTACTTCATATCTTGGTTTTCTGTGGTTGTCTACCGCGGGTTCGGGAGAGAGATTGAGGGACAGCTGGTGGAAGGATGCGTATTTGATGTTGCGCTATCAAACTCTTAATTTGCTGGTATACAAGGTCATTTGTCTGCATTTAAGCTTTAAACGTTAGCTGACTTGGTGAGATATTTATTCAGTTCTTTCAATACAACGGCATCCTTGTGAAGTAGGCGTGCGGTGCAGCGTTGCTGGTTCAACGATAATTTTCAGCTCAAGGTGGTAAATATCATCTGTTCCTTGTGTCTGTTAGCTTCAAGCAGGTCAAGAACTACGCGGTGAATTCACACGGAAACATCCGCTCATTGTACGAATCGACTTTGCTGCGGACTCAGACGTAGAGTTCATGCTTGCCTGAAGGATTTGCTAACGTCTTATCGCATTACAGTCCGGCGCAAATTCCAAGATTTAACCCCTTCTGACCTTGGGGTTATTTGTTATTGGTGTTTTCGTTGTTACTACTCGATGACTGGTATAGCTCACTGTTGTACAACTGCTATAGGGCGCTATTTCTAGCTTTCATGGATTGAGTTTGTGATTTTATACTTGAGGCCTGACAGCTCCTACGATAGAGATCAGAGGCACTTGGAACAGAAGGGATTCGACATGGCTTCGATACCAATGAAAGCGCGAAAACTCTTCAAGTCTGACTCAGAAGCTCACGTGTCAGCAGAGAAAGTCAAGAGCCCTAGACTGGGCTTGCATAGGTTCTTTGAGCGATCGAAACTGAGAAGAGGATTCGCTTCGAATTTTGATATCCACAAGGAGTTAGAGGAGTTGGAAACTGTGCAACAGTCTGATGATGCTATATTGTCCAGTGATAATAACAATAGTATTGTATTTGATAGTGACGTCAATATTGATGAGGGTATCAAAGTTGTAAAGCCTCAGCTTCGAAGGAGGCACTCTTTTTCAACTATTGAGTCGATGGCTAAAATGTTGATAGAAAAGGTTGGTATCGAAGAGTGGTTCGAGTGTTTGCTCTATATTCGTGCCAACAATACACATCACACCATTTCTGTGCCATTGGATCAAAACTTTTGTTTGTTTTGCATTTTGTGTTTTGTTTTTGATAGTAAAGTAGTTGTTTCGTTCTGTGTACCCGATTGAATAGTGGAAGTTTATTACCCATTATGTTGCTGTAAACGGTTCCGTTATGTTGCTACCCATTGTTTTTTTTTGAGAATAACGCAACTTAGAGGAACGAATGCAATATTGTGGTTTGGACTTGGACGCTAAGCATAGACTGCTACACGTTCTTCTTTCATAGGAAGTTTTTTCGCTCGATATTGCGACTTTATTAGCTTTTTGAGGATTTTAGTACTGAATCTCCTTGAAGCCTAGGGTAGGGAGAATGTTCGAGTGTACGGCACTGCAGTCTTTCACACACAGGCAGGCACTACACAAACCTACCACTGGGATACATAGATTTATTTAGGAAATGTATGCAAATTTGTCCAATGAGATGTTGGCCTTGCATGAAAATTTGAATTTCAAGTGTAAATCACCTTATCAACTTTCTTTGGTTTCAAAAACCCAGTACTGAGTTTTCTTAACTTTTTGAGTAGCCGAGCTCTTCTTTCTTATAAATCACTTATTATAAAAGAAGCTTGTATTATGATATCCCTAGCGATGAAAACGTTCAATCCTTTCTGACCTCAACTGACGTGCACCATAGCGAGAGATACGGAGCTAAAAGGAGTAGCACTGGGGGCTTTGCAGGCTCAAATAAAAGATTTTGCCCCACTTCGATCGCCCAGAACTTTGAAGATAGAAACTTGTTTCAGCGTACAAAGTTAGGACTTCAAAATAGATAATCTGACACAAAAGAACCAGTAGGTTGTGAAAGTATTATCCCATGATAATGGTTTTACTCTTATTGAAAAGGTAGCACTGAAGAATTTTGGCATTTAGGACCTTTCTTTGGCTTTGCTGCCACATTTTCAGTTCTTAATGTGCTTAGGGGACTATCCTGTGGAATACCCTAAATGATGATACAAAGAAAATAGAGTCAGTTGTAGCTTTTAGAAAAAAGAACTTAAGACTTGGGATGGAGCCAGTTGCCTCAGTAACATTTGTAAATAGACGTTCGTATTCCTTTACTGTTAATTATACCATCTGGTTTTAGGTTTACTGTAGATAATTGGTGTAAATTATTTTTTTAAAAACTATGAAATTACCAACTGTAAATAAACATTGATGATGATGATAATGATGATGATGATGATGATGATGATGATGATGATGATGATGATGATGATGATGATGATGATAATGATGATGATGATGATGATGATGATGATGATGATGATAATGATGATGATAATGATGATGATGATGATGATGATGATGATAATGATGATAATGATAATGATGATGATAATGATGATGATGATGATGATGATGATAATGATGATAATGATGATGATGATGATGATGATGATGATGATGATGATGATGATAATGATGATAATGATAATGATGATGATAATGATGATGATGATGATGATGATGATGATGATGATGATAATGATGATGATAATGATGATGATGATGATGATGATGATGATGATGATGATGATAATGATGATAATGATGATGATGATGATGATGATGATAATGATGATATATTATTTACCTCCTTTTATTCTAGGATCCTGGGCGTGAGTTGCTAAGAGTACGTTTTTATGAACCAGGAAACGCCAACCCATACGAATCAGAAGTGATTCCTGCCGTGAAAGGAAAATCATTGAAGTGAGTTGTTTTGTTGCATTTGGCACTAGAAATCGGTCGTCAACTCTAGCTTTGAATAATTTATCATATTTGACTGACGCTTATCAACTTGACGATCTTACTTAATTTGGGTGATAAGATTTATTGTTTTCCATTGTAATCTTTCTCGAAAAATTTGGCAATTGTTGTTGTTTCATAATTGCATAAAATACATTTTGACAATAATTCTCTGTGTTAGGTGATTAAAACTATCTCCAAATGTAAATGCTTTCCTCTCAGCTCAATCGCCGATTGTTGCAATGAAGTTATGCAAATGTTCTGACGTACCTTGAAATGTTCCCACACTTTCGTGCAACGTTTATATACTTTATGTATCTTGTAGTGCTCGTAGTTTATTTCAATGTTAATTTATTACTTCTTGGTATCAAGGCAGGTTACATTGAATGTCTGTGCATAAGAGCCTTAGAAAAGTGTTATCTGATTGTTGCACTTAAAGGCGGGGATATTCGTTGGCATACTGGAAACACTTCTTCGTGCGACACTCATATGCTAAAGAATGCTCCCACTTTTTCGTACAATAGTCAAATTTTGCAGTTCATAGAGACTATTCACCTAGCAAAGTGTTAGGTGGTCTACATAATGCCAGTCAAATAAGTTTTTGAACGGCTCCCTTTACTGGAAGGTTGTTGTTTCTGTTTTCCAGGGAGTCGATGGCCCCTCTATTTGAAGCTCGCTCAATATATTTTGAGACGCACTCTGTGTTCCTTGATGCATCAAATACACCGTTGCCGCTGGCATTTGATACATATCGGCTAGGTGGAAATGTTCTGCATGTTAGAGGTTTGTGTCTGTCTTTTCCACCACTTCAAGTCATACGAAGTAACATGCAGCTTAGAAATGTAGATATGTTAATGTTATAACGAAAAAGCTATGTGATAGAGGTGGAGTTTTACTTCAGCCTCCCGGTAGTAAACGTGTATGGAAAAGAATATAGTTTACGAACTGGCAAGGAGTATGCGGCTCTTTGAGTGTTTTTAGTAGGTGTCTACTGTAATTTGTCCGTCTTTTATGTGATTGCTGGTTTACAATAGATGTTTAGCATTGCTACGCGAAAGCTACAGAACTGTCAAGGAAATACTCGATAATATACTTATTTTTTCTAATGAATAAGTTCTGATTGTGTTACTAACAAACATTCTAAATGGAACAGGTAGTTTCTTCTAGTTTAGGCAAACTTACTTGATGTATGTGCCTCAGGAGGTTTGTTTAAGGACTTGCTTTAATTTGAGTTTTGTGTAAGTGGTTTGACTGGCCAAAAGCTTCCGCGATATTGCATTGGTCTTGGCAGCTGCTTTCTCCCATCCTAAATTTGATCCGTTTAATTTTTGCCCAGTCAAAACCATAACTCGATAGAAACAAGAGCTGTAGAACTGGTTTTGTTGCTACCCATATATGGAAAAAGGGCATTAATTGTCGTAGTTTCTTGAGAACCTTATTTTTGTAAAGTCTGTTGTTTACGTTATTTTGAGTAGGCTATTATATCTAACGTTTTCAGCTAGTTTAGGCCTACTGCCTATGCCTCATCAAGGCATGGGACCCCTGGTTTAACGTTCTCCTAAGGACGACGGAGTGAGTTGCTTTGGTCGTTTACCTGGAAAGTCGCCCATCCAGTTGCTGACCAAGCACAGCCAAGCTTAACTTCAGCTAGCTAACGGAAGCTATCTGAACCGCTTAGCTACTCACCCCACATGGCAGAATGCTTAATAGTAAAAATGTGGGCGGGTCTTTTAGTATGCACAGCAGCTACCTATATAGTTACTAGTTACCATATCAAATTAGACTGGCATGAGGATTTGGTACAGAGAGCTACCCAGGCATTGCGCCAAGTATTTAAACATTATACAGTTCATTCTCGACTTTCCGTCTATTGATTACCAGTCCCTCGATTAACTACCCCTTCAGAAAACATGAAAGTTATCATCCACGCTGATATTCGATGATTTGGGTGCCGATGGGAAGAATTTTGAGGCAATTCTTGCTGGCCAAAGTCTTTGAAACTGGACAAAAATGTTGTCGAGTGCCCATCAAAACATGCGCGATTAGCAGATGTAACGTTTATAAATCAAAAATGAACAGATATTATATTTTAATGATTCACCTCTTTTTAATACATGCTTTTTGTTTTTGCACTTTATAGAGGGATTAGAATGCCCGGCCTTTTAATTGTCTGCACTTATTATAGAAAGCCCCGTGCCCACAGTGGCTTGGTAATCGAGCATATACTGCACCAACTAAGCGGCATAGCCATTGATACCAGCTTATACCATTCCATATTATGTTCAGAGACGTAGCTACTAGGGGTTGTTGGGTTGCCACACCCACAAGTATTTCTGGACAGTGAGAAATTGGAGCAAATATTCTGATCAACGGTATATTTTTGTTGAATTAATCGAATGGGAAGAACGCTGTTCACTAATAAATATAAACTGAACTGCACCTTTGACGTCATTTTGTCACCTTCCTCCCCAGCCATCAATGATGTAGATGTCGATAAAAGAATTATCGAATTGGCAAGGCAATCGTACAACAAGGATAAAGAAAGTCAGGTAGACAGCGAAGGTTTTCAACTTCTTGTTTGATGAATCAGTTAATGGACGAAGGATATAGCTGTTTATATTATGTTTTTGTTACGTCGCTCAGATTTATGCTCCTTCTCTTCACAAAGTACTTGAATAACTTCATCTTATGTTTTCTGTGACATTTAATATCACTTGGAGATTTAAATTTTGGTTGCTTCTTCATGGCAATTGTAACTCTTTTTCCTTCATTTAAATTAAATTGTTGTTTTATGCTATATTATATTATATTATATTATATTATATTATATTATATTATATTATATTATATTATATTGTATTATATTATATTATATTATATTATATTATATTATATTATATTATATTATATTATATTATATTAAATGTTTTTGTATCATATTACATTGTGTTATAATATTATGTTATTTGAAATTATTTTATATTTTATATAATATTATATTTGATTTTATGTTACATATTTGAAATTAGCAAATGGAAGATCATTAAATTGATAGGATTTCCGAACAACGAGTCTAGATACGGAGAACTTAGGAGGCAGGACTTTGGTGTTTTGTAAGCATTTTTGCTACGCAATTGTTATTGTGTGGCTGTAGCACTGGGAGATGGAAAGGGCAAAATGCTCTGGTTCCTGGATAGGAAGTTCCATTTGAATTGAATCTTTAATGGTGTGACTCGTGTATTTTGAATCGCTTGTGAGTCTTAGATATTATTTTATCGAAATTTTCGTTACCATTTGATGTATTAATTTTTGTACAATTTTGCAATTGATGTTAGGGCAGAGTTTTAGGGTAGTTGAATTTATTTCTATTGTTCAATGATGGAAATTCCTTATTTTTGCAGTATCAAAAGGGCAAAAAGAACATTTTCTATCATTTTGGGGATGAAAAGGTGCAATCAGCTGATTACGGACGAAATGCCCCGCAGAGGCGATCAGGGATATACGAGGTACCAAATATCAGGGTATGTTTTCCTTAACCTCATTTGTATTCCTTGTGGATGATATAAGTCCCTGGATAGTCGACGAAGCTGCTGTTATTTTTGAGCGCAGTGAGTTAACATCTTAAACTGTTTCCTTTGCATCCTCAGTATTTCTTGTTCTCCTGGTACTATTTGCGACAGTTCCTTACAGGAGAACTCTATCCCCTTGTTTGTAGATAAGAATCGAACGCTAAAAATATGTTGGTGTGGTCATTCTTAAGCCTGGTTGATTTTTGAGTATGACAGCCACCATGAAAAACATAGTGACGACCAAAACGGAAAGAACAAAAACGTTCATTTAGTTCACAAATCGATGTCAGGTCTACAACATATCCGATTATGACATATCAGATAAGAATTTTTCGTTACGAGCTTGTCCAATCCTCGATCAGATAAGAAAGTGAAAATTACGATGTTTTTTATTAGACTTCTTTAACTCGATGTTTTACTCAAAGCCTCTGCAACTTTCTGTTATTAGGTATTTGATCGCATTGATCATATGGTGTAGTTTATTGTTCTACAATTGCAGCAGTGACTTCTTTATGCTTCCTGGCGATATAGTTATAAGGTCTGGTGGACTTGAGCATATCGACTATTAGTTGTTTTTGCTCATAAATCAAAGATGGTTTGCTAAGCTACAATTTTTAAGTGCACGCTGTTTGCTGCTAGTTATATCAGGGAGGCTGTATGACCATCTGAATCAAATTAATTCAAAGTATGCACTTAGTTTGTCTATTGTAATTCCGAATTCAGATAAACAGCTCATTCATGGCAATGGAAAACTATGTTTATATATATATATATATATATATATATATATATATATATATATATATATATATATATATATATATATATATATATATATTTATATATATCTTTTAGCCATCCGTTATGTTTTATAACTATTGGTTAGAAACCAAGTGGCTAGAGCGCTTGTTTGCTGTGCGAAGGTTCATAGTTCGAGGCATTTTCGGCCATATCTTGGATGCTCGCTGGCTCTCCACCCAACATTACTTGGCTACCTTGCAGCAACATTAGGTAGGAAAGGAATTGATCGCACTACTTCATGAAGCCAACGGCTATGGACAAGTGTCCTCGCCAACTTGCACTCCCCATTGTAAGCGTTGTA
The DNA here is from genome assembly GCA_964019165.1 of Mastigias papua. Taxonomy (NCBI): domain Eukaryota; kingdom Metazoa; phylum Cnidaria; class Scyphozoa; order Rhizostomeae; family Mastigiidae; genus Mastigias; species Mastigias papua. Next base: position 6,879,873 of record OZ025285.1, read on the forward strand.
TATTGGCCTTTACTTTACCTGAACGTGCGTCATGTTGCATTTCTGAAGGTACTTAGCATACTCGCGCATGATTTACACCAGCAACTGGTATAACTCGTAGAACAGGGGCAATGATAATGTGAGCTGTTTTCACCATAGCATGCAATTTCATGATGAGACGTTGTACTGACATTTTATAGATATAAGATTGTTTTCCGTCTCATTTTCCGTCGATGAATGATCACGTTCACATCTGCTTGTGAATAAGGTGCCTAGAATTTGTGCATACGTATTGTTTGTTGATGTGCGAGTGGCTAAGTGGCTACAGCGCTTGACTGCTGAGCAAAACATCGATGGTTCGAGCCGAACCCTCAGGTCATAGTTGGTATACTCGCTCACTGTCCACCCAAAAGCAAATGGACACCCTGTTGCAACACTGGGGAGGCTGAAGGCGGTGAGGAGAGGAACTGGCTACCCTACCTCACTATGCCGGCTGCCCAGGATAATTGTCCTCTCTGACAGGTACTCCCAACCGTATGAAATCGTATATGGGACTAGCCTTTGCCTTAACCTGTTGTTTGTTGTCTCATGTTATTTCTTTTCATTTTGCAGGACGTGCCCAGGACGTTCAACGATATTCTCGACTACTACAGTGCTAATGGCATCATTGATGGCAAGTCAGAGAATGAGGATGAATTTCATGTGGACAAAGATCATTTCTTTGTTGTTAGTGTAATTTTATTGTATTTCTATTTATTGCTTTTATTTTCTAACATTCACTTCTATTTTATTTTCTATTTGTTTGAATTAAGTGACCTGACTCTAGTTTGCAATGCTGCTTTGCTTCATCGATGGTGTATAATCAATGGTGGGATTCAAATATTTTAGGAACAGGTTCTATCTTAACGTGTGGGGTGCATTGTAAATTTTTTTTATCAAAGTGTCACGTTTTCCAAGATTTTAGTAACCGGTTCGCAAACAGTGTGACTGTCTAGGAACCGGTTCGCGCGAACCGGTGCGAACCGGCTGAATCCCACCACTGTGTATAATGCAGCAAATAATCGTCATTGTGGAGGAGCGAAGGCTGCCACTAGTTGTAAAATATTTTCATTGCTCTTCGTAGGAAGAATCTTGGACTCTGGTTATAGATCATCCGCCGGTGTGTATATATGCAAAGAATTTTCTTCATTTTGCAATTACCAATACGAGTTAATTTGATAGCTTTCCCTTGAATTTGGGTATTTCGTTTAGCATGGTTTTGGTAAAGAGGATTGTCAGTTAGTGTGGAGTTAAGTGGGCATTTTGAGTTTCTGTGGCAACAGAATTGCAAGGTATTAGGTTTAGATAACAGAATGCGATAAGTGGACACAAAGTGAGCCGAAATCGTTAGAAACTGCACACAATAAAAGTATTAAAACAGGTCCTGACACGTAGCGTCCCCCTTGGTTCAAAGAGTGCCTTTTTAACTGGCTCTGCAAGGTTTGTTTTGACGTGCAATTCTACACAAAGTGTCCAGTTCTAAACTCATTTTGTGCGGTTCTCGAGAGTAATCTATTCAGATTACATTATATTTTCACTTAAACAGTTTCATTTTAAGTTAAGTGTTATACATAAATCCTATTTCCCTTAAGCATAATAACGAAACATTCATGATCTCAGTGCTTTTGTGTTAGGTGTATCTTGTATAGGCTTGTGATAATCAAGGATTAATCCACAATATGATATCCGCCGGAATAATGTGCAGTCCTAATTTTTCCTTTACAGAAACTTTCTTGCTCCGACTTTGTACCTTCGGAAGATATGGTTATCTAGCTTAAGGGATATCTAGCTTAAGGGCTGTCCAGACTACGGCCCACAGTCTGAATTGTATTGGTCTGCAGCAGGATTGTATGCTGCATTTTAAATTATAAGCTTAGTTTGTTTTGAATATACCAATGCACATTGTATGTGCAGTGTGTGGCCCGACCGGCTAACTTGTCTGTGTTTGGCCCGCACTAAAGAGATACCGGGTTTTAGTCGAAAAATTGTAGATTGCCAAGGCTTTCTTCCTCGGATGTGCGTTTGACTCTCTGATTTTGTTAGTAAACCATGTAGTGCAACATTGTAGCAGACGCAGATATAATTTCTAATTAGCCATTGCGATCATTTCAAGGATTTTGCAAAGAAGGCCAGGGATCAGCAAGAAGCTATTTGGGAGCTGCTTACCACTGAGGCCAATTATCTCAAGAAACTCTACCTCATCCATAAGGTATGTGATATAGTGTTATTTTTTCCACGAGGCTTTTAGGTAAACTGGAGGCCATATTCAATGCTACGGGTCATTTTCAATGGCTAGTCATTTGTTAAAAGTGGAAATAGGTTTCCTCATTTATTTTAATGTTCTTATCCCACGATGGAGGCCCTGAAGGAAATTTCATTTGTTTGGATGAAGTGTGATTTGTCCGCGCGAATGGTTGTTTGTCCGCATGAATGGTTGTTCTTTACTCATAGAGGCTTATTAATCCACATTTATCTTCATTCTTCCCACATAGAGTCATTCAAAGGAAATTTATTTTTGTTGGTGAATGTTATTTGCAGCAAAGTCCATGTAGCGGTAGTATTGCTGAATTAGGATTATTACTTTAGATATTAGGAACAGTTATGGAGTAACACGTGAAATCATATCTACCCTCATTTTTTGTATAAGTAGCAAAGATTGATGTTGAGTACTCCAGTTTCTTATTGTTCTGGAAATTTCAATACTCATTGTTTCTTAAGAGTTTCTTAATTATAATTTCATGAATTTTATACTTGGGCTTCCTTACATTATTGGACTTGTTGATGTTTCTACTGTTGTGAAATTATGCTATGTTACGAAATCTTCGTCACCTATTTTTATCACGTCAAGAGATTCTTTTCCGGTCTGATACGGGAAATTTATTTTTATCCCTTGTGTCTTAAGTTCTAGGCCAACAGGGCAATCGTGTTCTTGGATTTTACACAATTTCATTTTACACGATTTAATAGTTTCTTAATTTGTTTGCTTCAAGTATTGAAGTTTCTTAATTTTTTCGGACTGTCCAGTACTCGTTTCTTATAGGCAGTTTCTTATAAAGAATGACTGTATTCTAGATGCATGACTGCCATAGTTGGGGTATTATTACGCTTCAATGATTGGGCTGTTCTCTTTCTATTTAATACTTTTTTCTACCTTGTCAACCACAGACACTTTGAACTGACGAACGATTACCGAACGTAGCCGCCAAATATTTGAGAGCTATGATCAGATCTATTTTCTCTTAGCCTAACAAGCCAATCATCGTGCAGGATTCTGACCACACATGCATTCTGCAGCTACATTCAGGCCCATTTTGCATTATGATTGATGCGTTTAGCTGGGAGAAGATAGACCTGCTAGCTCACAAACATTTTATGACTGTGGTCGATTACCGTCACATGTATTAGTTGTATTTTAAGTTGTCATTTAAAGTACCGATTACATATAGTTTTCTCATGTTTTATGCTCACAGATCTTTTTAAGAAGTCTGAAAAGCTTACAAAATGAAGGCCACCTGCAGGAGGTAATTTAAAACATCATTCATCTTTGTCTCACTTTCTTATAATGCATTAGTTCAGATATTTGTAGTTCTATTTGCTTTGGAGTTCTCCGTCGTTTAGGAGTCTACGTATATCCATTGGATTGCACATTTGTCATCAAGATTTAGATTTTAACCGTGGTAGATCTTTTTACGTTTCATTCGGAAGCTAGTAGTTGCTATTTTGCCAAGCATAGTATTACTTGATATTATTCTGACTGAGATGATTGATTTCATTTGAAGGTATTAAGTATTACGCTTTAGATTTCATAATATTTTGTAGATTGATATTGATCAACTATTTGGTAATATATCACAAGTGTGGGAAGCAAGCCTATCCTTCTGGTCTACCTATTTGAAACCTGTTATTGAAAAGGTAGTTGTTGTGATTGATATACACGCTTTTCAGTAACTATCTTCTTGTCGTATTATAGTTTGATGGGAGGAATGTCAATAATCTTTGTGGCTTCCAATTTATTTTGATAATCTGCTTGTTTCTTCATCTTCAAGTTGTTTTTGTATTTTTGGCTCATTTTAAGCTACTGAGGTTGAGGATAGAGTTGAAATGTTGTTTTGAGAATCATCGTTGCTGTTAGATTCACTAGAATCCATTTTGAATTCTTGAACCATGGTAGCCCCGTCAATTAAGGGAATCAGCTTTAATTGGCGCTGTCTTTGATTTTAGGCAAGAGTAGATAGAGATATCATATCGCCGACAGTTTTCAGGGAAGGATTCGCAAAGGTAGGCTTTTAGGAGTTATCAAATAAATTGACGTCTAATCTAGGTCATAATTTTCGTGGACATTCATTTAAAATTGTTGGTATTGAAGCCTTTGTACTTAGAGTGTCGTTTAGACAGGCTTTTGACGACAGCGTTATGTTGTTTCTCGCGAATTTATAGTAAAGGAGAATGCACTTCTTTGCAACAGGAGCTTGTTATTTGACGTTTATCAGTTTGAAACTTTGGTAGGATTTGCTTTACTCAAGATATCTACCACTAACGCAGACTCTGATTGCCGGAGATTAACGTCAACACGACGCTTTTCAATTGTAGTTTTTGTTTCTTTATAGCTTCTATTCACTGTAGAATATCTCTTTCTTGTTTCACAGTTTGTTACTATTATGCAGCCGTACAGGGACTATTGTTTAAATGAAGCGCAATGTCTGCAATACTTGAAGAGCAATCGAGCTGAAAATGAGAAGTTTAAAACATATTTGACTGTAAGTTCAATCTGTGCCTTCTTTAGTATAGGTGAATTATGATTTTTAGTTTACAAGCTAACTATACATTTCTTTTCTTTGTGTTTTTATTATGGATATTTATACTGTCTCGTAAGGTCACTTGATTTACGAAGGAAATCTAGTGTACCAGTAGCGGAATTTAGGAGTACCAGGGGTCAGTATTTCCCCCTTGAAGTAGATTAGATGGTATTTTGAGATTTAGTGGGACGATTCTGGAGGCTAGAATATCAATAGGTGGCAACTATTGTTTGCCAATTTACCACCTTATAAATTTACAAATATCCGCCATTGTAACGCACTTTATTGTTCTAGGGCTTTTATTGTAGTTTGGGAACTGGGTCCTAGGACTTTGAGTTAGACAATTTATCTATGTTTTATGAACTAACTGTTGTAGTTGCCTGAGCTCTAAGTAGTCACCATATTGAACATACGTGTTTTTCTCTTAAGCTGTATTCTCTCTTTCTAGTGGTGCGAGGACCATACGCTATGCAATCGTCTAAAACTGACTGATTTATTGGTTAAGCCGATGCAACGGCTGACCAAATATCCACTGCTGATTAAAGCGATTCTGAAGAAAACACAAGATCTGAATGAAAAGGCTGTCGTTCAGGAAATGGTTAGTCTATTGTCTGTTGATAACCAATCTGAATTATGTAAAAAATTTACTTTCTACTATAACGTAGGTCTTGGAATTGGTACTTCCCTTGAGTAAGCCACATGCTAGACCTTCAAATTGTTAATAAGGCCCCCTCCCCCCTGAATAGGCCTCCACCACTGATTATGATGAAGACCTTGATATTGACAGAAGTTTTAACTGTTGCTGTAATATTACGGAGAAAGGGAGTTTTGACATTGAAGTTATTCGGCATGTATCAAATGATGTTATAACCCCCTCCGCTCGAATAAGTATGAAAAATAAGTATGCCCTAGGGAGCTCATTCGAAACCTTTCGGTAAAATGACCTCATGTATGACCTATATAGTACCCAAAAATGACATCCTATATAGTATCCAAAACAATGCATTTGATAATGTGTCGGTATGTTTCACTTTTATATGTTCTTTTAGTTCCGCAATGCAGAGTCGTTTGTTGTATATGTGAATTCTGCCTTGCGAATTCGTCACGAACAGAAGAAGACCCAAACGGTGGTGGAGCGTTTCGATACATATATGCCAGTAGACCCTGTAAACGATGAAGTCGAAAAGGTGAGTCAATTTTTTCCCAGTTCACTGGTGAAGTTTCATGCATGACCTATTACACGGAGCATTCTTTTTGAAACACGATCCAGCTTTGCAGATTCTCATATTCCTTCTTGTTCTCTCACATGATTGATTGATTGATTGATTGATTGATTGACTGATTGATTGATTGATTGATTGATTGATTCAGTGTCATGATTAAGTTAGGTAATAGTAATAAATATAATAGTATCATTGCCTAAATATGACCAATTCATTCTTCAATTTCATTCCTTTAGATGTTGATGGACTTTACAGCACTTGAGCTGAACCGCAGTGTACCATTTCTTTCTGCGACGGAGCACCGATGCGTCCTCACGGAGGGTGCAATGAAGCTGGTAGAAAAACAAAACAGGGTAGGCAGATTGTGCAATTCGATCAGATGTTCAGTCATATATTTATTCATTTTTAATGCACCTAGAAAAGTCCACTCAACAAATGGTTGGATGCTAACATCCAGACCAAAATAGCTTGTTGCCTTATTTGCGAATTACGTGGATTATACGTAGGTAGATTACATAGGTTATAAGTCGAACATATAGATTTTCTTAGGTCTCAAAAAATCCAGGAGTGAACTTTCTTGGCATTATGAACAGTATAGCACTACGCTCTTTGGAGCTCTGTCTTATGGGAAGGACGTATATCTTATTTATAAGATTTATAAGTTAATATTAAAGATGGATTGATATCAATTGCATTGACTTGATGCTTTCCTTATTCGATTTTCGTTCGATTTCTTATTCGATATGAGAATGGAAACTTGCTGTCAGAGAATCTGTGTGCGGGGATGTATGACGAAATATTGTTAAGTGGTTGATATTTCACAGAGAATATTGTACATACCCAACATGAGACTAATTGGTTTTCATAGCCGTCTATCGATATGAAACTGATATTATGCAATTGTTTCAAGATAACTGATGATTGGAAGGTATCGTTGTCTCTCCAAAGAAGCTAGGATTTTTATATATAGTTAGTTGCGCGGTATGCACCATGTTCGCTTAAGTAGCTCCGGTCTTTTACCGTTGTCTGTCATTTGGCTTCTATCTCATCAACAGCTTTATTTATTCAAAATGTTCTCGTAGTCCCTCAATCTGACTCAATCCCTCACTCTCACTCAATCCCTCACTCTCACTCAGTCCCTCACCTTTACTTGGCCCCTCACCATCACTTGAAACTGAATCTCGGCCAAGTTAGTTATTGCATCATATGTTGCCGTGTTAGAATTAGGGACTGACAAAATGGCTCGTGAATTAGCCTTTTGACGAGCAAAAAGCCAGGTGAGAGATCATTGTAGAAAACGGGAGCTACATAGTATAGCGGTATTTTACGTCGCGATTTTCTCTGATATGTTTCTTTTCATTGCCTGTACACGAAAATTGATGCAAACTAAACGTTATTTTTCAGGCGGATGTTTATTGTTTCTTGTTCACTGATATATTCTTAATAACAAAGGGAAAACGAAGCAATGAAAAGTTCAAAATATTGAAACAGGTAAAAATAAATGTTTAGCTTTGCAAGCATGTTGAAATGCTGATGAATAATAGCCAATAGTTTTGTGCTGTGTGTTCGATATTTTCATCTGTTTGAGGGATTGTTTTTGCTAGAAAGTTGCTCGCGTTTCATTGTTCATAGCCTTTTCGTTCTGTCAATGGTGTTCCTGACTTGAAACCTGTTACTGACACTAGCTATTAGCCTCGCTTCTTGTGTTGTAACCTCGTGTCTATTTTTTTGCTAGTGTTGCTATTAGTTTGCTCGTTTCTTTGTAAGAAAAAAGTATAGGAAACACGAGGCTCAAATGATACAAGAATTAAGAAACATTTAAGACTTACCTGCAGGTTGAACTTCAAAAATAAACTTCGAAAGACTACAAAGTACATCAAACTGCAATCCAGTTCATCATTTGAGATAATTCACTTTGTGTGCATTTTAACAGTAACATTTAATTTCATAGAATTAAGTGGAGCAGTTAAGGCTGGATTTGACATACAATTAAGATATATCCAGGCTGAAAGCAGAAAGTTGTTTTTCGTACATAAAAATGTGGGTAGTTACATATTTGGAGACTTATCGTAGTTTCCGAGTCCTTCAGCCCCCTCCCCCATCCCACCCCACCCCACCCCCTATCTGATTTCAAAGCTCTGCTGTCATGAACTTCTATTGGCCAGGTGTAATGCAATTTACAGTTGCCTATCGATGGTTAATTGGAATGATCTTTAATCAGCACTGTAATATTTGTGTGGAAGTAGTATTTACATTGATCAATATTTAACCTTGTAACCTATTCGCATACTAAAGCATTTATTTCATACTGTTGCTAATCTTTAAGCAAAATGTATTCGTCTTTATCGACCACGGGAAATATACTAAGCTTGTGATACTCCTGAACATGATATTGTTGTTCTACCGATGATTTGTTAGAAAATGACGTTGGTTTCTTTCTTTTGCAGCCATTTAGACTGAACAAAGTCGTACTCAAGCCGCTTAAGGAGTCTGGTTAGTATTTGCATATGTGACTTGCTATAATCATATATAAATATATATTTATGCATATTTATATATTTATATTTATAAGTCTGTACATATTAGGACTATTGGTATGGATATATATTTGCAATCACTTGCAGCCATTATACATGTTGCAAACTCAAAACTGACGATGAACTATTACATTATTACCATTGTATCACACAGTGTGCTTAATAATTGTTGCGTACACGCTTCTACGCATGTTTGGGATATGTTTTATAGGAAGAGATCGACACTAATGTTTTATTATGCTGCTATTGATACCGACATAAGGTTATTTTAGAGCACATGGGGAGTGGGCATTTGGGCATCTGAGGACAATTTTTTGCAGTTATCAAGAACGCATTTGTTCTAATCTCTCTTTTTACTTAAGACATGTCTAGTGGATTCTGGATTCTACTTATGGGTTTTTGTTAAAAACTAGCTCTCTTGTGGACGCAAAACAGTTGTATTAATTGAATCGGTTGTCACCGTGAAATGCTCTATTGCATGTTTATATGAGATACATAAGTGATATTCTATGTTATGTCGTGTGGCTAGTTATGCTTTTGTTATTTTTCTCTGCGTAGGCGGATTTCTCTTTGTTTACTTGAATGAGTATGGCTCTTTGGTCACTGCATTTGTATTACAAGCACCTCCAGTGGAGACTTCTAAATGGATTCACAACATTGAAAAAGCTAAGGTGATTTGCAGGCTCTGTTTATATGTATACAATTATTGTTTTCATTTCTGCTAGCTTGGAATGTGTCACAGTGTCAATAAAGATTGGGAATCCAAAACATCATATGCTCTTTACCACCTTGAATTGATTCCTCAATTTCACCTAATTGATGGCGGGTAGTCCTTCAGCGAGTGCTGGTTTACAAGGGCTCTGCATTTATTTTTCAATTTAACCATTACTAAATAAACTAATACCATAGCAAATAAACTATTAAATAGCAATATGAAAACCTATTTCCGATGTATTAAGTTATGAAGTAAAGTTCAGACTTGCTTGATATTTTCTTTTTGTTAAGATACCCATATGTGTATAGGGAAAGATTGCTCCTTTTAGCCTAGGTAGTAAAAATCAGCCCTCTGTTCAATCGATCAACTTCGGCTGAAATAGCAAGGTTATAGCCTTCAAGAGTTGATGAAAAGCTGCTCTCTTGTTATTGATTTTATTAAGAGATGTGGTAACTTTACGCGTTTCTTCCTTCTTGATCATCTGTAAATTGAAGTTGTTTTCCGGATGTATATGAAATTTATGCATATCTATATTTATAAACCCTCCCCTCGAATACGCCCCCACGCACAGAATCGTTTCTGACAAATATGCCCCCGGGGGCTTATTCAAGCTCATTACGGTATATATATGTATGTATACATACATACATATATATATATATATATATATATATATATATATATATATATATATATATATATATATATATATATATATATATATATATATATATATATATATATATATATATATATATATATATATATATATATATATATATATATATATATATATATATATATATATATATATATATATATAGTTGAATAGATTTATATCTGCTTTTGTAGTTCTGCATGCTGTGTCTTTGTGTGGTGCGCAAGTTCCATGTAGCTGTGCTTATTTCTTATTTTGAATAATCTGTTTTGTTACTTTGAACCATCCTTAATTCCTACATTATCAATTTCAGCAACGCTATAACAGAGCTAGATCTGGTCATGGGTCAACGTACGAGTTCTTTGATGATGACTTGAACTCCTCTTTTGCGTTTGCAAGCCCGCATCATTCACCGAATCAAGAACGCCGCCCTTCTTGGCAACAGAAGTATGCCCATTCACCCCACGTTGACTTGCAGCCGTCGATTATTGTTACAGAGCAGTTCCTTGAACAGAGGAAGCCTCGTTCGTATTCTATTGAGCCTAGGCGAGTAACTAGTCCTCATGTTGAAATGAGTAAACTGTCAGAGAGCTTTGATACTAGTAATAAAGTAACTAGATCAGTATCAGATTCTAAGAAGGAGAAAATCGAACCATCGATACCTTTAGAAAGTGTCCCATATTGGCAGGACGGTAGACCAGCTTCGATGATTGTGCCTAGTAAAGGGGTGGATGACATAAGCTCATTTGTGATGAACGAACAGAGAAGTCGATCAGACTCGTTGGGCTCAGAGTCCCCTCCCGATGATCCCGAAACTTGTCGGAATGAGAGTTTTCGTAGCACGTCTTCCGATACTGTGCTTACACGCACAGATATGTTGCGTAATGAAATACGTAGGCAGATAAAGCCTTCTTCGAGTGCGCCAGAAGTTTCAAAAGGAACTAACACCGTGCAGCGACGGCACAGCGACGGGGCAAGCGATGCTCGTTATTCTAGGCGCTCCATGCATTCCCAGGAGCCAAGGTCGATTTCTGTATCATCTTCAAACACATCTCTCAGTACAGAGAGAGGGGCTTTATCGCGTGATAATAGCTTTAAAAATCGTCACCGAGATATTACGGAATTAGATGAAGGTTCTCACGATGAAACTGCTATGGGCAGGTCGACGCCAAGTTTCTTTTTAGAGTTAGAGGATAACACAGATTTAAAGGAATCTACTGTGGATGATGTGAATTCTATGCGAATTTTTGTTGATCAGGACTGTCAAACTGACTCGCTCGTTGTTTACTCTGAAGTCGATTGCCAGACTGAGGATATGGAGGGTATCGTGTCCAAGGTTGACGATGAAGTACAAACCGATTTGGACTTATCGCATTCAGACATGAGCTGTGAGAGGAAAGAGGTGGAGGAAACCGCCACCCAGTGTGATTTGATACAACGGGTATTTGACTGCTGTGATGCCTCACACCATCATACGGCAATCAATTTCCAACGTGCTGCCTCAATCAACGATGAGTCGCGTCGGAGCTGGACTAACATTTACCAAAGATCAGCACCACTCGGAGAAAGAGCATACTCGCTTCGCAGCTGTCACTCAGAGATCGACCTACGAAAGTCACCTGTATATGGAATACATTACAGATCTCTCAGTGAGGATTGTAATTTAGAGATGGCAACAGATGCTAACGGTAACCATGAATCTCCTGTGATTAGAAAAAGAACGTCAAGTGATGGACCACTAAGTCCAGGAATGCTTGCGCTACAATCTTTATCAAATTCCTTGGAGAGCTCAATACAACCAAAAGTGCCAAGTGGATTTGAAAAAGAAACATTAGCACAAAAGCAGTGTTCACCTTTGTCTTTGCGAAAAGTTGCCCTGCTGAATTCTTCTCCTGTTTCTAAACGGAAAGAGAGAAAGACTGAAGGAAAAGGCTCTAGCAAGAGATTGCTACCCACACCATCAAAACGTAATACGTGGCATGCTGACTCAGTAACTGAATTCGAGAAGTTGGAGAAAGAACTCTTTCGTGGATCCAAAGATGATTTGTCGGTGGCTAGAGGTAGTAACGACGTTAGAAGTAAAGACGAAGAGAAGCCGAAAAGGCCCGAGAGGAAGAAGAATAAAGGAAAAAAGAAGGACGAGAAGAAAAAGAAGAAGAAAGATGCCGAATCCCATGGGGTCGTTTCAGGTCCAAATATGGACAAGAGGATAGTACGCCGGGTTTTACTTGAAAACTCACTGATGCATGGAAAACCGTGAGTATTGTACACGCTGTAAATTGTTTCTAAATTTGTCCAGTTTAGGTACCAGATAAAGACCTTACACGCTTTCTGGGGAGTTTATGCAACTAGGGGTTTATAATTGTTGTCTTACAGGATAAGAAACTATTTGTAGAGTAATCTGCTATGCCCTCTACCGACTCTTGGGATACTTCTAGCTTCTCTATTTGACAATTTTGTCCCTCGATGTCCATTTATTGAAGTTAGAGAGCATATAGTACACTAACTGTGCATTCATTTTGAATTGTATTTTGCTAATTACTTGCAGGGAATTGGTATGACACGAATATGATGATAATACCTCCATGTGGCATTTGCTGGTCAAAAGTCAAGGAAATAGACTTGGGACTGGCCAACAGCGGAAGGATCGATATAAAGTAGTAATTTCAGAGGTAGATTAGAGTTTGTAATTTAAGAGTTTGGCTGAAAAATTGTTTCTTGTTTAGTAGCAATGTGAAACGTCCCATTTAAGGTTCGGTCATTCAACCCAGAGTATTGTCTTTCGGGAGATTTCTGATAGTACGATTGGGTTTGTGCATTCACAATCAGGGGGATTGCATTTCGACTCGTTTTGGTGACGTATAGCGGACTAGTGACACATTCAATGTCTCAAGGGAGACAATCGCACACTGCGGTGTAGAATTGCGATCCTTGTCACCCTTTGTGTACTTTATGCACGAGTAAATCATTTATAAAATTAACTGAACTGTTATTTGATACTACAATTTGGTTGAATAACCGGTTATCATTAAGTTTGCACAGCTTTGGTTGTTTAATTTCATGTTTATCTCCTTTGCGAATGCCATTAATGCATGACATGCCCGTTACTTCTTCGCCCTTCAACTGGGGATCGTTTGTTTGTTTCATGTATATGACACCACAGTAGAGTAAGAAGATTCTACTAGGTCTTTGAGAGTATGGTTGCTGTACTGTTTGTCAAAGAGGATGCAGTACCCTTTAGATGTTCGCCTATCCAGAGGACTGTTTTTGAATTTAAGTGAGGTAAGATGTATTTAGAAATGTCAATGAATACCCTGGCTTGGTTTCTTTCCCACAGCAGCCCGTTTTTTATTGTGTGCTGTCATTGATAACAAACAACGATTTGGAAACGAGCTGCGTAGTTGAGACATTGCCTATGCCTGGCCTGGAATGCTAGGCTTTGCGATGTTTTATTATTTGTCGGAAAGTGTCTTTGTCGCTGCTCACCTCAACTATGTTTCTCTTCTTCAAGGAAAGCCTTCAACTAGAGATGGGCCTTTCAGATATATAACATGGAATTAGAAGATGTAGAGATAGAGAAGCATTACGTTTAGACATGTTTAAAGTCAGTAGTGAAGCATCGGACTTAGGACTTTACCGTTCTCTGGCCTATCGCCTGGGCTTTGCGTAACCTTACCCCAGTTGCGTTAACGTCATTCGTCGAAGGGCTCAGATGGTAGGGGGTGCCCCGTAGAATTCTGAAAGCAGCTCTTTTTATAGGGAGATAGGGAGAGATACTACATTTCCGAAGACTGTTTTCCAGCAGTGGGCCGTAATTTCCAATGACATGTTACATTAAAATCACGGCTCGCTGAGGTTTAACAAGCATTTATACAATTTTGAATTTAACATGATGCTGTTTTCATTCTAGTCGTCATTTGGTAGGCGCTTTCGTATGAAGGCAGTGGCATATATGAGCTTTGGTAGTAAATGACAAATATTCTTGGGTCTCGAATAGACGGAGGGGGGAGGGACAAAATAGGCTAGAACTAGAAACCAGTATGGGTTTTATGAGGGGATCTGTAACAGGTAGGAACGATGCTGGAAATTCATTGGAGCACCTGATCGTCCCTACGTTGCCTGTTTTTAGTGATAACCTTATCAGGTTTGCTTCTGATGTATGAATCAACTAGTTTGAACTATAAACGGAAGAAAGATCACAGTATATGAAGAAAAAATTGAACGAATACACAACACTTTATCAGTATGCTATCTATTTTCGCTAGAGACTTCAGTATCAGAGGGGTGGTGGGTCAAGTCGGTTGGTGCATATGTAGCGAGTTTAAATTCTGGTTGCATTCACTAGAGTATATGGTATGTTCATACTGTAATAGAATTCTGTATATAACACTTAGCAAATTAAAGATTTTGTATAAGGGCACAGGTAAAAGACATTTGATAAATTAAGGATAACACCTGAGTCTGGCGATATTTTATTACCATCTGACAATTGTATTTTGTAGGAGGCTTACAATGTGTGAATTAATTATCATTCTTTCCTTTAGTTTCATCCATGTTGTTTGTGCCTCGTTCTAGAGCTGAGTACTGCAATGAGCTTTGCTTCTGTGTCGCAGATCGTGCTCACCGCGATACGCCATGGCTTTAACTGTCTCCCCCCCCCCCCCACTCATAAAAAGTTGCTATTTCAATACTGAGTTTTCTCAAATAATGAGCAATCCACTTAGGACATTTTTGGTACCAACTCATTCGCTGTCTTTGATATTCATCCTCTCATTCGATATTCAAACGGCACTTCAGTCTTTGCTAGTTTTTGCTTTCAAACGATGCACCTAGTGATCTAGACTCAATTTTCCAGTAGAGTTTGTTTACAGTGTTTTATAGCACTGGTATCCATCGCTTTTCGCAGTTCCTTTTCAGATATTATGGGTAATTCCTTTAAACTTAAAACACACAGCTGACCCTGTCTAATTAGAATTCCCATTAATTCGAACATCTCCACAGTTCGAAAAAATTCAGATTCACCGTGAAATTTCCTTAAGAAACTACTACAATTTCTAGTCTGTAGTTCGAATCTCTAGAATTTGGAAACGCCTATATTTGGAACGCATTTTCATCCCACGATAAGACTCTCTCTGTAACTCAAAGTTTTGATGTATAGACTAAAACTTTGTCACTATCGAATGGTTTCTTTCATTTTTTTTGGAGTGTTTTTGATTTTTAAAATTGACAATTTGAAAAGGCTACACAAAGAACAAAGTTCAGGCATAGACTTTAAAGCTTTAAGACTTTAAGGTTGTAAAGTTATGTAGTGTCTCAGCAAATGCAATTTCCAATTGGAAGATATAAAGGTTTTCAAGCCTTTGAGAGTAGGGGTGCTACTATGAAAATGGTCATAGTTGATACCGATAGTCAAGTCAATAAAGCTGTCCTCAAATGGTTAACAATTTCAAGGCTAAGATCAGAATATTTACCTGTCGGTGGTATGCTGATCAATGAAAAAGCATTGAATTTGCAAAAAAAAGCTAAACATAGAAAAGCAAAATTGAAAAGAAAGACCATCAATAAAAAATAGCACATTATTTCTTATTTCCATTGCTTGACCAACTTTTTCTCAATTTTCTGAAATCCGAATTTTGTCGCTTTTGATTTGAACTTTTATCTTTCCTTTGAGATTCGAATTGGAGATGGTTTCTATCGAAACATATCGAATTAGAGATTGTTTCATAATGATTAATTTCGATTTGACCACAGATGTACCGCGAAATCAATCCTCGATTTCTCAAACAAAAGAGCTCCTTTGTGCCCCAGGTCTCTTACATGCTTATATCAGGATGCTGGAGCACATTTTTAAGCGAGGGGGGCTCTTGGAGTAGACGAGTTTACAAGTCTGCATGGGAGTAAATGCAGCAATGGTGGCAAGGAGAGTAAGTAGGGGGTCAGGGGCAAAGCCCTATAATTCAATAGGAAACACCCTGTTTGAGTATAGAGATAAATCCTCGTCTAGGTTGAAAACGACAGATGAAATCATTAAAATTTTTGTGAGAAAATTGAATAGACCTCTTAGCTACTCTATATCGATCGGTGACAGATCAGGTAAAATGATGGAAACACGTTTTCAGAGCAATGAGATCATGCTAGGCATTACATGACCAAGAATACAGGCCCTCACCTGACATTGCATGTTTATGAGACTTTTGGACGAGTCTAAAGCACCACGTTTTAAAATACCTTTAAGTATTTACCTCCAATAGGCCCAAATGACTCCGCCACTGGTACTTTTAGAAGTTGGGTGAACTTTAGCACGAAAAAATGGAAATCTTTCTATTTGGATGAAATGTTTTAATCTTGACATTATACATTACCAGAAAAGAGAGGGGGCTGCACCCGCCAGCTCCCCCCCCCCCCGGCTCCGGCGTGCCTGAATATGGCCTAAGTACTTGCTCCATCTTCCTCCAGGGAAGAAGCAGTACTATTTAGACTCAAACCGGTTTGAAATTTCAAGTTGGCGTGAAATTGTCATGTAAGCGCGATTTTTTCAAAAGGGGCGAACTGAAAATGCAAAATCGAAGCTAAACTACTTTCTGGGATGGCATTATTCCTCAAAATAAATTCGTGAAAGCACGGAAGTGTTGTTACTGCAGCTTGATGTGAATTCAAGCCGGTTTAAAATATCCATGTGAATGCAAGGGAAATTTAGTTGTTTTTATAAAGTATGGCTCTATGTGGTGGCCTTTTTGGGGCAGCTGCTCCCCAAACATATCCCTAATGACACCCCGTCAGCAGCCTAGTACACAATAATTGTCGGCACTTGGTACCTTGAAAGATGAAAATTGTTATTTTGTACTTTAATGGAACGTTTCTTGCCATGCAAATGATTTGAAGTTCATCACTTCATGAACATATTCATAGCTAAAGCATTAGTTGACAACAAATGATAATTGATTTTCTATCCTTTTCCCCGTGAAGATTTCTATTTTATAATAATTATACAATGTAAAACATTCAGTTTTACTGTTTTACAATGTACCCTGTTTTAAAATAAAAACTAGCAAACGAAAAGAAACTATCTAAATTTACACGTAAATCTAAAATAAAATAAAAAATCTAAAATATAAGAGAGAATAAAGCGATATAAAACGATATAAGAGAGAATTAGGTAAAAGCGTGGTTTGCTATGAAAGATCCCTGGTCAAGCTGCAATGAGCGGTCATAAGGGAGTACTTGGCATATTCATTGCAATTGGATGCAAAAAATTTCGTTGGGCTCCCAATCTTCTCTTCCAAGCCTGACACCGCCCCCGAAATGCAGCAGTTTTACTGATAAAAATCGCACCTCTTAGCACGCAGCGCATTTGAGCTACTCCGGCAAGTTTGTAGAAAATTTTGTCGGCAGTTGCTTTTAAATTCGTGATTCTAGATTTATCAGCACATCAAGTTTTCGGTTCTAGCACCACCCCTGGCTTTTAGCCGGTAGGATGAAAGCATCACAATAATTTTGTATAGCAAAGTCAGCTTCCGTGCAGAGTCCAGAAAAATGTCCAACCTTCCTCTGGCTGTCAAATCTTCATCATAAACCTTCCTCTTCTAAGACTATCAAAACTAGCCAAAGATTTTGAACTCTGCATTGTGCATGTCTCGGAAGCTTTAACTGTAAATGGACTATGCCTTTCACAGTCGATGTCGCACAATATGAAAACTTTGCTGAAACTGGATTGTCGATACAAATTTCAAAACCTTCCTCAAATATGACATAAAGAGCAAAATTTTCCTCCGGCTCAGAGCTGTGGAGCCGTGACTTTTTCTGGACTCTGCTCCCGTGAAGTCAATGCTATACGCATGGAAACTTCCTGAGTGCTTCTGCGCACGCGAATTATTGGCACACTTAGAGCAACATACAACCTTTTGATTTGAAATTTTCGCCCAATGCTGAACAGTTCTTAGCTTACCAAGATGTCAGTACAAAATGTTTTTGTCACACTCCACTGTTATACAGGCAGACAGGCACTACACAACAGCTGAAATATACAGATTAAGATCTATGCAATTTAAGCTTGGGCGTTGGGCAGAGCGGAAACAAAAACTGTTTACTGAACTTTCTTAACTCCTTAAGCTGCCGAGTAGGTACTGCTTTATTTAAGGCATTTTTCTACAAAAAGGAACACGCGTAACCTATTTCAAAGTCAAAGTTCATCGCAATTTCTCCTTCATGAGTTTCACACAGCAGCACGAATACAAGTTGCATAACAGAGCCAATCATAAAACCCCCAGGCAATTGTTGATTTTTGCTGAAATGCCTTCGGGTTACACGTATGGAAATCTTTGATTGAAACGCTATATTGCAA
This sequence comes from Mastigias papua, assembly GCA_964019165.1. NCBI lineage: Eukaryota > Metazoa > Cnidaria > Scyphozoa > Rhizostomeae > Mastigiidae > Mastigias > Mastigias papua. The sequence goes on from OZ025285.1 coordinate 6,898,161, forward strand.
CATTGTAGAAGAGGCCGTTCGTTGTAGATAATGTATGCGGACATTGCGAAGGAGCAGAACATTTCCCACATTTTGCAAAGCCCGGAAAGTAGATTGACATCAGCATACTGTTATTCACAATAGGAATTTGACTGAACCAAGGAACTGCGCATTGTTACGACGGTTACAATATTTTGATAGGAAGTGACTGTTTTCTTATCTTTTGAGGAAAGCGCTAAAAACAGTGTTGAGTTCGTAAGCACGAACACTGTGAAACTACTTTGTGATACCTGGGACGAATTTATTTTTGTGAGCTGAAATACACGGCTTGAGACAGTCATTTACCAGGCAGAATATAGGAGGTGTGTCGAGAGTCTAGATCCTTTCGAGGAGGTTTGATATTTGAGTGAAAACTGACTCTTCCTCAGTGACGAGATTATCATCGAAATACGGTGTTTACTTTTTTTGCGGCGGTATTTTCACGCACGGCCAACGAGAATTACATACCACGAGGTTGTCGACCGATTTACTTTGCAAAGGAGGCTACACGACAGTGGCTATTGTTTTGGTTCACATATTAATTCGGTTAAAAAAAAGCCAAGACCGAAGTCTTTTGTGCAGGAATGCCATCAACAGTCTGATAAAGTAATCAGACATGCTGGACGTCAGAGGTCCTGTATTTTTTGCCTTTTACGTCGCTGCATCCTGTGTTATTGTTGCACGTTTAGCCAGTGCTGCATCTGCTGCAAACAACCCTTGTACTTTATCGTACTTCGATTTGTGGAAAGATGCCGATTTGATTTTTACATCGAGGGTTCGCAGTCTTGCTCAGAGCAATAAAACATGCCGAGTGGAAATTGACAAAATATTAAAGCTCTCCATTTTGAAGAGTGAACAGTTCAGTGTCAAAAATCAAAGCAATCTCTATTCTTTAGACGCGCGAAATGAGTTACAGTGCGATGGGAGATTCAGGCTTGGCCAGACCCGTGTAGTGTTTGCAGCTGTTGAGGCATCGACAGGGGTACGGGTGCTTCGAGTTCCAAGGCTGAGCTCATGGCTCTTGGTATTGCTCGAGAGTGTCAACGCTGAAGGTGAGATACTGTATCTTTTCTTTAATAATACAATGGACTTTTTAGTTTCTAAGAGGGTCTAGTTTATCACTCAATAACTTTATGCAAGAGACCTTGATGATATTGGCATGAATAGTATCCAGCTCTATAGAAAATTCTCTTTTGTCCCAAACATCAAAATGTCAAGGACTTTTATCACTCAATGGAAGCTCAGTTTTTAATGTGGACTAATTTCATTAGCTATCCGAACCGTTTCTAGGCCACCTATTAGATGTGAAGTGCAGGTTAAACAAATTACGTAAGATCTGCGCCGATCGACAAGAAAGGGAAATTTTCTAGACTTTGTCAAATAATAGCTATCACTGGAACTCCCCAAATGCCACAGTGGTCGAGGTCAATTTGATTTCCATTAAAATTCCTATGTTTTTGGGTAATGTTACGTACGTTGTCTTTTATTTTGATTTCATTGAAAAGAGCAGAGTATCATCTCCGGGATTCCTTTTGATTCGAGCTCTCTAAGTATTATCGGGACTATAAATCCAGAAAATATACGAAGCTTCATTTAGACTTCTGGTTAGCATGCCCTTTCCGTTCTATACCTCTGTTTTTGTGCTCTGAGATGATGTACGTTCTTTGACGACGAACCAAGTCGCCTTTCCAGGTAAAATCAATAGGTTAGGTCCGTTGTTCCTATTTGAGCTGTAGTATGAGTAAGTAATGCGTTTTACAAAGGCTCTTTACCACGCTGCTCTCTAGTTAAAATATATAGGGTTCTCAATGGCTGTTCCAATGATTGGCACCAGGGACAAAACTGTTCCAACAATTTTTCAATGTTTCACTTTTCCTCACAAAGCCCATAGTGCCATATAGCTAAGTACAGGATGCACCTTTTATATGATAAAGTCGCCTTGAAGGAAACTAAAAAGAACTTAGCCAAGTATTAATCCTATCACTGGCGGTCCCGTAGTCATTCAACTTAGGAATAAGTTAAGAATGGTGCTAGCCTTAAAGTAAAAAACCTTGACGAACGTTAAGGATTAGCGAAAAGGTAGATCGTGTAGCACCCAGACTTTTTGCAGCAGTCGGTAATTTGTTGGCTTGTCTGTAAAAGTAAGCATAACGAACAGGATTTGTGGGTACTTGTAGTATCTGGTTGTATGCCACGATCAGTACTCAGCTTTCTAGAAATGGCCTCCAATAAATCCAAGAAGTCCTGTCTTTTAGGAACCATGCCAAACGGTATAAGATATGGTTCATTGACAAGAGTACTTGGCAACACAAGTTCTTGAAATTCTTTTGAGGGGAGCAGATAGGCGTGATAAAGCGCGTCGATAAGTTCTTCCAGGCTACAAAGAAACTCCCATTGTTAGATTTTCCATTGAAGTTACGCAGCCGGCATATAAATTGGATTTATATTTGATGTCTCTCGTCTGTATTTCAAACGCCATCATGGTATTTGGATAATAGGATACAACATAAGCATATTGTTCTCCTCGATCATCGCTTCTCCTTATCACGCAACCATTAGCAGCTCATTCTCTTCCGCACGGTTTTTGCTATGTGATAATTGCATTGTCTATTTTTTATAAGAAACATGTCGATGATTTTGTTAGCAAGCTGCTAATTCTTGCAGCCCTTCCTTGTCTTTTCTTAGCCTTAAGCCTTCATTTATACCATACACGCTTGTTTTATAAGGAACCTAGCTAAAGGCCTAATTCTAAAAGTTCCTTATTTTCGGACCTCTTTTTATCAAATTCTAGTACTAAAAGTTCCTTAATAGTTCCTTAATTTTCACTGCACATAGAGTGCCACAAAATGGCACAGACACTAGAAAAGCGTTGAAATTCTGAATTTTGCCTTTAAGTATGGCTAGAACTCAAGCTCAGAAGCACAAATGCGACAGGAAGTAAGTTCTATATATATATGCAAAGGCATAATTTCAATCAAGAAGTATCATGTCTATTCCATTGATAGCATCCAATATAATGTAATCTTCACTTGCATCTGAGTGCAGCACTCAGAATTTGAAAATGAAAAGTTCCTTAGGGATTTTTCCTTTAGTAGTATAAGTGCTTTAAATATTTCGGCCTTCTACATGTAGGTTCCTTATAAAGTGGTTCCTTATAAAAAATAGCGTGTACTGGATCACTTTTGATCCCTTTACAAAAGTGCCCCATGTTCCATTGCGTCTACGTTGTGCCGTTCAAGTTTTTTGTCTATGTATGTACAAAACTGTGCCTCCTACCTGGCAAGATTGATCTGATTCCCTTTATACACATTTTTCGTAAGAAAAAGGTCTACAAGAAATCTAGTGCTAGGCACACTGAAATTTAAGCAACTTTTAGAGCCACAAAGAAAGAGTTAAAGAAACTTTAGAATTTTCTGCGCCATCTTTCACAGTTTCGGAAACTCCCCTTTTCCTCCACGGATTTAACATATTTTCATTACAGTATGTTTTATGTGCCAAGCCTTATGGGCACTACAAATGACAACGTTTTCCGTTTTGCCATCGTTGTCAATGCAAGTTTTGACCCTGACTTACGAAACTTTTACCAACCTTTTCGAACTAAAGTGTGGTTATAATTAGGAACCTTTTACTACTAGGCCTTAAGCCAGGTTTCTTATGAAAGAAAACTTTATCTTCTAGTTGAACGTAAACAAGATTCACACGACTGTTGTGACTTACAATCAAATGCAGCTTGACCAGCTGACATAGTCAATATGCGTTGGCTGGGCGTAATAGTTTGGTCGTTTTGACAAGCCGTATTTGACTTGTAAGTCATCATGAAGATGTGAATGTTTTTCCTTCTAGCACTTTACGTTACCAGAAAACACAAGGAGGAGGACACATATTGTGTTGTTTCTAATGCGGCTATTCATTTTCTCCAACTTACAGCTGACAGTCATTAAATTTAGTGACAAAGCTGTTTCGCAGAAATGACATCATTGGTAAATGGTAGAAGTAGTTGATTATAGGCAGAAGGCTGTACGTATTGTTCACTTCCTGCTTGTGAGATAAAGGTAGAGCGAGAAAAGCAACGAAGTCTGAGGGTCAAATGGATCATTCAAAAAATATTTCACAAAAATTTCCATTTTGGCCCTCATCCCTCGTGTAGCGATTTATCACAGTCGAGTTAATATGCCTTCTTCATTGCGTAGTATTATAGGTAGAGAATCCCCTACACAAAGCAGATCCATTAGTCCTCATTTATGCGCTTTGAAATAAAAGAATGGATTGATAAATTTAATTTTTTCGTCCCTTAATGCTTCTTTAACTTAATAAAACATTACGGGACGAAAAAATTAAATTAGAAGGCAATGCTATACAACTTCTTCGCAGCATAAGCATCGTTCGCTATGCTTTTACTCCTCAGAACATCGATAGCTGTAGCACGAAATGTCTCCATTTTTCATTACGTAGCTGAAGCTGCTTAGCAGAAAAAGCCCCCTAAATATTTCATAACTGTTTGTGGCAATAGTGGTGTATGCTCCTTCATCCCCCATTAATACGTACTTCTTTATCGACCCCAAAGAGGTCCCAATGGGGGCAATTCGTTTTGCCCCTACTCCAAAATTGTTTGATTTTCATATGATTCTGAAAGCCATACACATTATTTGCGATTACTTTGTTGAGTTCAGGCCTTGTTCTATCATCTATTTTACACATAGGTTAGTCAGTAGTTCAGGCCAGGTTAGGCTTCGTAGCCGGAGTAGACACGACCTTTAAGATGGGCCTAAAGTGAAGGAAATTTACAAGATGACTATTTGGCAGAAATTATGGATATGAAAGTGGAACCAGGAGGCAATATTTTAGCGCACACCCTTTTGGCGCAAGAAATACTGTTAGCGAAATGGACTTCCCTGTTCTTATTCTTTTTTCAACAATATTTCGTAGCGCTAGTACCCATGTATTCGTACATTGATGGTTTTCAGTTTCAAGATCAGAACATGCTTTATGTACATAAGAAACTGATTTATACGAAAGTTTTACTCGACTGCTCCAAAGGTTAGGAAAGTTCAGTACTAGATTTTTAAGGCCTAGGAAGCTTGTTTTGTCATATGCATTTAAGATTCCAATATCTACGCTAGAGAACCGCTGGGTTTACTTCATTTGTATAGGTTTTTGTACTAAGCTATGTAGAAAGGTATTATTTTTACGTGATGCCTGCTTGTCTGTCTGGGTAGCCACGTATTGCCACGAAAGTCAATTATTTGCAGGAAGAAAATCTTACGAAATCTCAGTACTGAAATCAGAAAAAAGCTAAGAAAGTGTCAGTTCTGGCTGAAAAAGTCATTCATGTATAATTAAAGGCGTGTATATGAATTCTAAAGATCACCATAGTGGTTAAGATCACTGTTTTTCATTCCCTTTCTAGAAACTAAATACTACTTACTTGGTTCTTACGCGGGGTTCGATGATGGCACAAGATCTGACTATGTTCTACTTTTTGCCCCCTTTATTGAGTTCAGTAAACGATTAAATGTCATCTCTGATAAGGATAATGTAAACATGGCTGTGCTGGCTAAAGTGTGTGGAATTATGAACCTGTTACCGCAGCGTTACCGCAACACTGATAAGTTCGCTGTTGGTAAAAGAGAATCGAGTTTCTTTAATCGCAAACATGTTAAAGTTCCCATACCGTACTGATACTAAAGAAAAACAATCTAGTAAGGTTGTGGAATTAATCTTTCCACATTTCATTGCAATAGTATTCGTTTCGACATTGGTTACCTCGAACGTCGATTGAAAATGAAGTTTCGTTCAATTTGTAACATCTTCGAAACTCAAGGTTACAAATGTTCGAGATATCGAATACCCTTTTTTTTATAGGAAAAGAGTTTGTAAGAAAATGAGGCTCAAATGGCTAAAATCTTAAGAAAATCCTAAGAAAATCACAAGGCTCAAGTTCAAGAAAATGCTAAGAAAATTACAGTTCATCTTCTTTACATGCCAGAAATTGATTGGCTCATTTTAGCAAACTCTCGTACAAAGATTGAGACTTATGGTGGCCCAACAAATACGGAGTAACCTGTTTCAGTTAGTTTTGTCCTTCAGAAGTTAAGAAAATCTTAAGAAAATCTCAGCCTCAAATTCGTGAAAAGTTAAGAAAATTGAGCCTCAGGAAAAAAAGTGTTTTTCTAATAAAAAAACGTGTAGTCAAGTTATCGAATGTAAAGCCTACATGACCAAATCATTTGTTAAAGTATACTTTTGTCTTGCTGTCATTCAAAGCAAGTTTTCCATAGTTCTTGATTTCCCTAAATTTGAATAAAGTACGAGGCTCAATCGTGTTGCTGAATGTATATGAAAATTGATGATGATCAGTTTCAAATTTTGAGCGGTGATGCATTTAATAATATTGGTGAAGATTAGGTCTACGGTAAGAGAATTCCTTGTTATGAAAGTGAAATTTCAGTTAGGTTGATCTTCTTAAATACTCTAACACGCTTTGTTTTTACAAGGACCTACATGTAGAATGCCGAAATATTTATAGAACTTATGCTACTAAAGGAACTTTTCAATTTGAAAAATTTTTATAGCAGCAAGCAATCAAGAATCAGGAAGCCGGTTCCATTTGTATGTGAGCAAAATCCGCATAGATTGTTTGCTATGTTTGTGTCATAGTGTTTCATTGAGTATGGTCTATGCTTTTACATTTTGAAATTATTCTTTAACATTTTTAAACTTCTTTCCTACCTTCTCTGTTTGTTTGGTCTTGAGTTATGGTCAAAATTAAAGCAAAATTCAGAATTTCAATGTTTTACTTGTGCCTGTGCAATGTTCATGGCACTGAATGGGCAGTGAAAATGAAGGAGGTATTAAGGAACGTTTAGTACTAAAGTTTGATCAAAGGAGATCCAAAAATAAGGAACTTTTGGAACTAGGCCTTGAGGTAGGTTCCTTATATAATAAAAAGCGTGTAATTCAACTACTTATAATGCAGGATGACTATCTCTTTGCAGGCTAGCTTCTCAGATATTTCAAGGAGTGATAACCTGCCATTGATGTGGCATTTTCTCATGTAGCTTTGCACATGCAACTTCCATAGGATGCTAGTTGTTGTTGAATATCAAAGCTTTCAGGATAAGATTATTAACGACATGTCGACGGATTTAATGAGATCAACTGTCGATTATATCGTACAATACACTTGTCCATAACACATTCTGTTCTCATTTTAGCCCATGCCGCTACAAGTTCACGTCGCAAGAGAGATCTTTGTGGCTTTGTTCGATGCACCCATGGAGCGCATTGTGATATACGATCGAATTCAAAGCAGCCTTACTGCTCGTGTGAAAACATTTTCTGTACAAAGGAATACGACCCAGTGTGCGGTACCGACGACTTTACCTATCCGAATGAATGCACTATGTACCACAACTCGTGCATCAAAAAGAAGACAATTAAAATTGCCTACAAAGGCGTATGCGGTAAGACCATTTCAGTCATCTTACTTAAATCGTTTGTTTTGCACGCATTTTTTTAATAAGGAGCCACTTTTGTGAGTAACCTACATGTAGAGAATCAAAAATGTAAGAGCTTGTACCACTAAGGACAAATGTCCTAAGGAACTTTTTAACTTCAAGAGTATTTTCACCACTGTAATAAATCGGAGAACAGATGGTCAGTTTCTATTCATTGATATTCGGAACTTGGAACCACTTTACAAGGAGTATACATGTAGAAAGTCAAAAATGTAAGAGCTTGTACCACTAAGGACATATTTCCTAAAGAACCTTTTAACTTCAAGAGTATTTTGATCACTGCAATAAGCCGAGAAACTCAAGTTCAGTTCTATTCATTGACGCTCCGAACTTGAAACCACTTAATAGGAAAATGAATGTAGAACGCCAATGGATTTCGTTTCATTCATATCTTTTACATTATTTGTACATGGATCCCCCTCAGACCATGAAACCTGATTTACAGAGGACCATGTTAAAACAGTAATATAACCTAATTCACTACGAATTACAATATAGTAAACTTATACATACGATACATGGCATGAAGAATAAATAAATAGATAAATATATAAATAAACGCCTAAGCAAATACACCTAAAATTGTCTGCCAGGCCCTAATTTTGGCTGTCAAGTTCCCTGGTGCTCTTGTAGTTGATTTCTAAATTAGGACCTTTTAGGAGCTTTAATTCCTAAATTTGGAACCCTAATTTAGGAGCAAACAATGGAAACTTTTAGGAACCAGGCCTTGCGCCAGGTTCTTTTTATAAAAAGGTAAAAAAAGAACGGCTCTACATGTAGCATTGAGCAATATCATCTTACTTCACTGGCTGAGGGATCTGAAAATAGACTGTAAATTTAATACACTTAATGCACCAGTAATATGAAGTGCAATATCGGTCTTTCTCTGGATAGTCGGATTACCAATTTTGCAAGTGGCGCCAGGTTTGGTTACTTATAGGGATAGGTTAGGTAGTAGTTGGTATCTCTAGGTTGTCCCTAATAGAATAGGGAGTTATGTCTCTCATAGTATAGGGATTTTTTTCGAGTGTTCTCACACATAGTACCTCATTCTAAAAGAAGACTTAGATTTTTATCTTACTGTTTCTATGACTCCACTTTATAGGGGATGGTACCGGTAAAGCAAAAGGGTGTGTGACCAAAATTTAATGAGAGACGGAGAAGTTAGAATTTACCTATTGCTTATGGAGGTGCAAAAGTTTTAAAATTTACAAGAGCGATGGGAGAAATCGCTAGATATTTAGAGGAAGAGGGCTATTTAGATTTGGCTTATCGCCGCACCTTCGCTACAATTGATCAGTTATCTATTTTTTGGCCTTATTTACACTATGTTTGTACGGTCCGACTATTTTGGGGAAATGTAGATTTAGGTATTTTCAGATTGGCCCGCCCTTACCATTTTATATTTCAAAAATATCACGGCCCGAAACAGTTATCTAATTCTATTTAGCATTTCCTCCTCGTTTCCATGTTATTATGCTATGTTTTGCTTGCTATAAAAACATTACAGGAATCTAATCGACCTCGTTTTAAGATCTAAATCGCTTTTACGTGTTACATGCTGTGTGTTTTATTTAGGAATTGAAATCAGAATGCACCCTTTGAAGTGCAATAAATGCATAAAAGCTTGCTCTGTTCAGTACTGCAAAACTGGAACTCTGTACCGAATGAACGGAAACTTTACTGTCTCGCAGCGGATGTATTGTTATGAAGCCTTTACTTCTAATATGGATATACGTAAGAATAAGGAAGCTTGTCGGTGGAGAAAGCTATTTTGGCCTAGGAGCTAAGTGAATGAAACACTTTTCCCTGTAACATCAGCCTCACACGCAAATCTTTCCTTTGTTATTTTAGCTTTTTTATTTGATTTGTGTTCTTTCTAACTATACCTCTACATTTCATAATATAACTGAAGGGGTCTTTCGTATATGAGCAAGTTTATACTGAAAGTCAAGGGCTCTTTTCCAAAAAATGAAGCACGATGTTGTTACTAGTCAGGTTTTATTTTTTAATTGGGGTAGTTTAATTTTTTGCGACCTATCATGTGGAAACTGTCTAGGAGCCTACACACAGCATAGGACGCTATTTGCGATCTCTTATTCGTCAACCAGTTATTTGTTTTCCAATTATAAATTGTGACGCTATTCCATGTAGTCTACAACAATTTGTAGCATAGTCAGAAGTGATTTGCCTTTCCCTTTGTCGTCAAATATTGTTTTCACATAAGTCAGGATAACGAACGTGAGAAATATATTTCAGTAAATGTAGGCATATAGTTTCATAGCAAAGCAATGATTTTGCCATAGATGCAAGTTGATTATTTTGAAAGACAACATGTTACCACACTAGATTTCTGTAACTCCAACAGCTTTTTTTATCTTTCTATCTTAAACGGTTATGTTTCCTGAAACGTGGTTTCTTACTGAAAAGGCCCAACTTGGATGGCTCTTGGCTGCGCTAAAAGTCTTTTGTAGACGAGCTACTTGCGCCCAGATCTGAATAAATCATGACAGAGTCGTAGTGTCTAGCTGTTACGACACTGCGCTTTGAATTCTGCCAAGATGAATCAGGAATAGTTGACATAGAGCTCGACTTGAAGCGGAGTGCTGAATATAATTGAATTCATTCGTCGTTAGGTGGAGCCGATCTGATATTACAACTTGACAACAATGATGACTAACAAAAAGAATCTCAATAAGTGCTTAGCTTTATCTTCCTTTATATAACAAATATCAGGAACTTGAAAACTCTATAAAAATATGCGTCTTCGCTTCTTTGACCAACTTATCTCCATTTAATAAATGACTACACAAATTGGCTTTCAGTTGCTGAACTGACCTATCTGCATTAATTTCTTAACAATAATATCTTATGTGGAAGAAGTATAATATATGAATAAATAGATAAATAAACAAATATATACTTATAAATATATGTATGTATATATATATATTTATATGGTTTTTTGAAATCTATATATATATATATATACGATCAGTAGCTAGCGAGTAACCAGGATTTCTCCTTTTTCGGTGCAGACAGAAAAGTTGATATAATGCTCAGAAAAACCAGAAGAAAATTAAATTTATATATATATATATATATATATATATATATATATATATATATATATATATATATATATATATATATATATATATATATATATATATATATATATATATATATATATATATATATATATATATATATATATATATATATATATATATATATATATATATATATATATATATATATACACACACACAGATATCTTGCTTAGATTAGATCATATACCTGGTCAAAAGTGCTCAACATAAGGAACTTCTATTATTGATATTAGAACAAGACGAGAGAGACAAATTTATGCGACTCTGAGTTTCATGATAAAAAACCGTCAGGCATAACCGTTACAATTGCAATCGCTAAGGCGAGCGATTGCAATTGTAAAGGTTATGCCTGATTATTGTTTACCATGAAACTCAGAGTTGCATAAATTAGTCTCTCTCGTCTTATTCTATTATCAATATATATATATATATATATATATATATATATATATATATATATATATATATATATATATATATATATATATATATATATATATGTATATATTGATAACTGATGAAGGCTTGTGCCGAAACGTTTTAAAAGTTGGAATTTTTTCTTGAGGGTCTCTCTCTATATATATATATATATATATATATATATATATATATATATATATATATATATATATATATATATATATATATATATATATATATATATATATATATATATATATATATATATATATATATATATATATATATATATATATATATATATATATATATATATATATATATATATATATATATATTTGAACGAGAGAAGGGGGCAGCAACAACTCTTTTAAGAAACAGGCATCAGTTTGGTATTTATGCGCTTTTTATTATCATTGGAAGGAAATAACTTCATCTTTTTAAAACGTTTCGGCCCAAGCCTTCATCGGTAATAAAGTTTGCTGATGAAGTTTTGTGACTATAGCCCTTTCTTTTCTTGTCTTGTCTTGTCTTGTCTTGTCTTGTCTTGTCTTGTCTTGTCTTGTCTTGTCTTGTCTTGTCTTGTCTTGTCTTTTCTGTTCTTTTCTTGTCTTTCCTTTCCTTTTCTTTTCTTTTCTTTTCTTTTCTTTTCTTCTTCTGCTTGCTGTCTCTGGGTCAGCTGGACTAGTTAATGTATTGTTCTATTTATGGGGCTAATTGTCAACATATTCATTCTATCGCCCTTGTATTTGCCTTATTATATGTATGCTGCTGTGCAGAAATATTTAGTCTGGTATAGCGATGAGTGAACGTTAAAGATTTTTTGTGTTTCATTGAATAAGTATATATTTATATAGCTTTCCCGAGTACCCTTTCCTATGTAATGTTTAAAGTAGAACCTTCCTCAGTAACTTTGCTGTGCTGAAGAATCACGTTGTGTTCATCACCTGTAGCCTGATAATAACGCTACTTATATGGTCCCCAAGGATTGCGGAGTCGCAATACAGTGTAATGACTCAGAGACCTGAACAGTAAAGCTTACAATTGTTTTGTTTGCGAAAGAAAACTCAAATAAGCAAAAAATCTAAGTCTTGATGAAGCTTGAGCCTTGCATTATTCTTAAATTATTCTTAGATTTCAGGGTGTTTGAGCTTTGATATTATTATAGACTATGTTTTTATAAAATTGTGTAATTTTATTGCTATAACCAAGGAAACTCGGTAATAAGGGTGACGATAACGTACAAGGAACAGTAATATTTTCTGATGTGTGGAGTTCTTAAATGTCCCTTTCTCTTTTGTAGGGCTTCATACATGTGCAGATCTGAAGCGAACAGGCGCTGGAATATTTGATGGAGAGTATTTGCTTTACCCGAAAAGAGCTTGCTCCTCCCCAGTCAAAGTATACTGCCATGGAATGGATAGCAAGTCACCCCGTGATTATCTAACACTGCCAGCCGGACCAATCAATAATTTTGCTATGATTTATGATAAGAGATTGCGTCCAGAGGACAGAGGCAGCTGTACTGGAAAAGTCAGTTCTTTTAGGTATAGCAAAGCTGGATTGACAAAATTTCACAAGGTAATTGGTGCAGAAATTGTGTGTTTTTACTTTGACATTGTTAGTGCTTGTCTTTGAGGAGAACAGGTTGCACTGTAGCCCAGGTATAAATGTTTACCACAACACCCACCAAGGCCACCGCGAACATGGGCCATCATCATCATCATCCTCACCATCATCATCTGTCTTTTTCCTGTTCGCCCCTTACGGGGCCTAGGCTGACCCTGAGGTCAATGTCGCCTTCAAATTGTTTAGAAGAGGTGATTGAGTCGGCGACACTCAATCCACTCTGTTACCCCAACAATTACTTATCAGAGCTGCGGCCTGAAGCTGCTGTGCCTGACTGTCACTGAAGGGGCCTGGTTGGACAGTTTTGCCATAGGTCGTCAACATCTGCCCCAATTCTGAATCTTCGCGAAATGAATCACTATCAACTTAAGGGCAGAGTCTCTCTGTGTCCGCTTGCCACCACGAGGAGGTCTTCAACCATGGGCTAGCTATCATCATCATCATCATCATCATCATCATCATCATCATCATCATCATCATCATCATCATCATCATCATCATCATCATCATCATCATCATCATCATCGTCATCATCATCATCATCATCATCATCATCATCATCATCATCATCATCATCATCATCATCATCATCATAACATTATCTAAAATGGTTATAAAATATGGTTTCTAAACAACTATTCTAGACCAACTAATTATAATGAAGTAAAAAAATAAACTGTAATACAAATAAACACTTATTTACAAATTGAACAATGGCAGAACTGGGCACATTATCTGATAGAGCAGCCAATACTATTCTATACGCGTCTGATTTTGCCGGCAACATTCTAGATACCTATTGGAGTTATCTGTGAAAGTTACAATATGTGCCACAAGCCGCATTATTTTGCGAAAAATCTGCCTGCAAAGTGTTTTTCCATTGGCCGTGACGCCCTCGCATCCCCTTCGCGATGGCCCTATCTCCTCCCAAGAAAGTTTAAGCTGAGGAGAGGGGAATTTGAATCTACACCCATTCAGAATAACTACTTAAACTTTGGATTAATTGTAGTTAAAGTAGACAACTGAAGGGAATTATTCTCTCTTAGACAAGGGAATAGGGGGATAGTAAGAGACAGCGTCTTCGTGGTCAACAAGGTACAGTCAATTGAACCCAGCTTCACCTCTAGGATGGACACTAGACTTTCTCTTATTTGACATTATTTTATACAACTGGCACCGTAGTCTACAAAATGAGTTTTCGGGAGCTGGGGAAGGGTCTCAAACGTATAGCCAAGTGATTTTCTTGCATTGACTGGCAGTTGAATTTTGAGGGCCCCACTTGAACATCAGCTTTAGAAGTTAGAGTATCCCTTCATAAATATCGGAAATGAAGTGAAAATAAAATGAAACTGAATTTTTACTTTTTCATTTGATTTTAATTAGGTTATATACGGGGGTCCCATCAGCCTTTTTCGCTGCTTTTTAGTTTCACGAAATTAATGGGCATAATTTTGTATTTTATAGATGCTATACCCAAAGTTCATGTCTTTATGATCTTTATCAGTAATAGTTGTAGGTGCTTCGGTTGAGACGGTTGTTTTCTTCTGCAGTTTACAGTTGGTTTCTTGTCTAGTAGTTTCTCGATTATCCTTAGTTGTTTTTGGCCAATTAGTCTTCAGGAAGGAGAGCATTCTTGTGGTTTTGCGTCTTGGAAGGCTGATCTTTTGCATGACTTTACTCATATCCTATCACTAAGGATGTCATTTCTATGTACCATAGCTGACATCACGCACAATGTTGATTACAAGGCTTGTATTGTCATAGCATGAAGGAGAAATGACCCATTATGCGTCTTAGTTCCGCATCATAATGTTTGTTACTAGGTACCACCTCGATGTAGCGCAGCGATTGCCCATTCAGTTTAATACTATTAGTGTTTTATAATTAGCTTGGAATATGAATCCCATGGTAATGATACGTGTTATTGTGCGCATGCTGGACATCATCCTTGATGTGGATTAGACCTGATGTGGATTGCATAGAGATCACATAGTTATGATCGCAAGTAGCAAAGAGAATTCTACTAGTGTGCCCCATATCGCGCGAATGATTTCCCTTTTTTCCATCTCCTTCTTTGATAACTGATGATTCTCTTCGTCCAGACCTAGTCTTAGTAAGTACCAGTTCATGCGTTTACCTGCTAGAAGTCACTGTTGGCTTTGAATCAAATATACAGATAAATAGTGACCGTAAGGCTACTAAATATCTACCTCTTATTGCTGACCTCCAAAATTCTTATTCTACTGTGAAACTTATAAATCTCTCCATGAGTGCTCTCGGAATACTTGGAACGTCTTCTGAGTCCTTTCCATCAATGCTCAGAGACTTAAACTTCGATGATACTACTAAACATAAAATCATGTTGAAAACAATTAATATTGCAGTACGTTGTACTTATTATATCTTTTGTAGACGAAATAAACCTTGGACTAACCCTAATTTACTGGACTATTGACTATGACTTTACTACCTTAGTATTACAGTTACTATTGCTATTACTTTACTTCAATTTGAGAATTTTTGTTTTTTGTTTGTTTTGTTTTTGTTTTGTTTTGTTTTGTTTTTTTTTTAAGTTGCAGACTTGCCAATTATGCACTGCCTTAATATAGTGAGGTGTATGATTGTATACTTAGATTGCATTAATATCATGAGGTTTCAAAAAAAAAAGTATATATTAGCAAAATGACTATGTACAGTTAGCTATCAATACTGAAGCGCCAAATATTGCTCGGTCTAAAAATAAACGACAGTGACTCATTCAAAGATATATCGAAGCATAACTAAATGTCAGTAAATATTTAATCTTTGTGTTGTACAATTCTCGAATTATGCTTGCACTCTCGATTAGCACCGTTCTCCGCATCTTTGCTTCCATTTACAGCAACTAATCTGTCTCTTTTTACACTTCGCTGAATACCTTTCCAATTTCACATAACATTTGTTTTTATTCCTCCACCAAGAGCTCCAATAACTAAAGGAATAATTGTTATTTCATAATCAGATGTTCTCTCTCGTAATTGTTATTCTTCGTTACTAAGCCATTAGCATCCTTCCCTCACTTTTCATGTATTGGTATGAACGTGTAATATGCTATTTCTTATCAAGCCAGCCAGATAAAAATTACCTTATTGTGAGATCTGTATTTATAGACATCAATCTTATTCTGTACCTATTACTATATATGGCATATGTCATCTTTGCAATACACATTATATCTGAATATTCATGTCTCTTTTAAAAGAAAACCACTTTTGTCTCGGCCTCAATTTCTTAACTTTTCCCAGAAATGAGGCTGAGATTTTCTTAAGATTTTCTTAACTTTTATGGAAGTATACTGGCTAAAAGAGGCTACCGTTTTTGTTATAGAAAGGTTGATCTTTGTTAACCAAGATTATCAAAGAAATTTTCGATCTTTGTAAAGGGGCTTACTGAGAATGAGCTAATATCAATTTCTCGCTCGTAAAAAAGGTGAAGTTTCGAACTTGAGCCTCGTGATTTTCTTAACATTTAATTAAAATTTTGGTCTTTTGAGCCTTGTTTTCTTATAAACTGTTGTCTTATAAAAAACGTGTACAACTTCCATTTGTTCTGTGATTTCAATTTTATTTGTCCTCTGTGGATATCTGATAGTCTTTATTTGGTTCTCTCTAGGTTTATCCGCATCCATTCCGAGATGTGTCTCAATTCTTTGTCAGCATAGCATAGCCATCAAATTTTGAGAGCACTTACTACGTCTATTTTCTCCCAACTTAATTAACCAATCATCATACAAAATGGGCCTGAATTTAGTTGTAAAACGGATGTGTAGTCACAATCCTGCACTTTTATTGGTTAGGTTGGGAGAAGATATACCTGTTTTGAGCTCTCAAATACGTGGTAGCTATGCTTGTGGGCATTTGCAATTAGATCGTTTAATCCTTTACTCTACTGCCCATATTTATTACGAGATCATATTGCAAGCTTTTGATGTAGAAGCATTTCCTGTACGTCATCCAACTGGCCTATACAATGGATGACATCATAAGACAATCATTTTGATATTAGTGTCATTTTCTATGTTATATTGAATTAAGTCTTATACCCACAACAGTAGACCTTCCACTAATTTTTGCAATACTACTGGCAAACATAGATAAATATGTCACTGTAAGATGTGGTTGGGTAAATTTATTTGTTTGATTTGCTCATTAGTCAAATGTATTAATCTATTCTATATGCAAGTCAAATAGCAGTAGAATGATCTACAAACCAAAAAGCAAATAACACGACAATATCTTGTTTAAAATAGATTGATTATGGATGAGCTCTCTAAATAGATAGACTAATCGTGAGAAAACCCCTCTCATTTTTTCATTTCATTTCATTTTTACATATTTTGGGAGGGTGGCCCTTCAGCTTAGCTGATTTTCGGGGGGCCCTCCATTAAAAGAATATAAAATTACAATCTAATACAATAAAATACTTATAATAATTGTAGAACAAAGTAGAAATAAAAATTAAATATCAAAATAGTTCTAAGAAAGTCAATTCTTGTAATTATAATCAGAGGAAAAGAAAAACTGAAGATTTAAAATTACTTTAGGAGGGATTTGAAGACACGTAATGATCTTGTTTCTTTGCACTCAGTTGAGAGGCTATTCCACATCTTGGCATCTCTGTATGAGAAGCTTTTCTGCCCCGCAGTTGATTTTCTCAAAGGAAGCCTTAAATCAGTGGTAGTGTTTCGAAGATTGCGCTCAGAAAGCTGTGAATTTTTAGTAAACATACTAAGCATGTATTGTGGTCCAAAATCATTGAGAGATTTAAAAACCATCATTTTCGTTTCATTGGTAATAAGTTCTACAATGGTTTTCCATTCAAGCTTCAAAAAAGAAGTTACGAAAAAATTTAGTTTATATACAACAACATCAAATAAAATAGGTGGAGAAAATAAGCTCAATAAAGTTACCAATGACGCATAGGATTCAATAAGGTGGGCTTTCGATTTTGATCGAGTTACCAATGACGCATAGGATTCAATAAGGTGGGCTTTCGATTTTGATCGACAGATAGGAATAGAGCTAGCAACCCTTTTGAAGAATCGACGGATATTCCATAACTTAGAGCCAAAATAAATGTATTGCTCCATGCTTTTGCTTTATAACGGATTGTCGTTGCACCCAGTTCGACACTCCGTCCGTTTCTCTTTCGGAGCTTTCAACTAATTGCATATTGACTGGGGTGGCAGGCAGGTATGTCTGAAAAATGCCTTGTGCAACTCTGTATACATTTTTATCGTCGATTGACATTTGGTGGGTGAAGAATAGCCAATCACTGAGATGAAGCGCTCAAGGACATTAAACTCCCATTAATTACCAACTTACTCACATTCCTTCTTACCGACGTTTTCTTTGGCCACAAAAGACGTGGTCTCAAACTTCTGGCTCCTATGCCTCTCCCACTACCCCAACTCAGTAGGCCTTGGGTGGTGCCGCCACTGATGAAGCTTAGAGGATAAAGGCCTATTTAGTCAGACTGCCTGAGCCAGTGCCTATTTTATGGACAATGTTCAAGACGAACCATGCTACGGCAAACGTCGGCCATGCTCTATAGCACTTAGTTGGTTAACACGCCATGCAACTCTCCAAAGCTCCAGAAGTTACCTTCTGCTGTTTGAAGTTACGTTAAATGGTGGCAGTTATGAAAGGTTACCATAGGAATGGCGGTCAAAAATGGTAAAGAAACTTCAGAGTTACAAAATTATCAAATATTTTGCCACACTTTTAGATTTCTTAAGTCATACTCGCATGTTCAAGAACTAAAATGTGTGGCTAAGATCACAATAAAATGGGCACTGGTAGGAAATTAAATCTTTAAAACTAGGTGTCATTAATCGTATTTTCATTTCATTTTATTCCTTTAGGGAGGGCAGCCCTGCAACATAGTTGTTTTCCGGGAGTCCTTCGTTAAAACATTTACAATGTAATCTAAGGAATATAAGAACAAATTGCTAAAAACTTACCTGCAACGAATGTTATTTACAATGATTAGTTTTTGCAATAAAAGATAAAGTTGTTTACAGGAACTAGTACAAAACTGCCCCACCACGAAAGGAACTTTTTAAATATATTACAGTATTACTTTGGAAATTGTTGTTGAAATTTTGTCATGGTAGTATGTTGCCAGCTTTATCGGAGTATTAGGGGACTTTGGAATAATCCATGCTTTTTCAATCGTAGCTACGTGTGGACATGAAAAATCTGCTGATCAACCAAAGTGATTTCACCTTTGCAGTTAGCCAACAAGGAGGCAATGCCGTACCGTACGCTACAGCTGGTGATTGTTTCTCGGCTAGTAGGGGTCAATGTAGAAAAGGAAGTTTCAAAATTGATTTGTCCGGAACAGGTCTTCGAGTTGACGGAAGTGTCTCTTGGTCATTGTCTTCACATACTCCCGGAATAACCATCCAGGGTTTCACCAATTATCAAGGAATAGTGATTGGTGCAAAATGTGGAGGATGGTGCGGCGAGTGTCGTCCAAATGGGCCACTTAAACTTGACCTTGTAACATGCAAAGTGAGAACAAGTAAGTCTAGATTCATATCACGTGATGCAGACTCTCTTGTGTTTTGTTGAATGAAGCGGTAGCTTTCAGAATACCGCCAGAATCTGTGTTATTTATCATTATCATCAGATGGTACTTGGTCATCTCTTAATCCTCAATATTATCATCATCCCTAAGATTTTATTGAGATGAAAATTGAACTCTACAAGTTGTTTTGTTTCTAGCTACCCCATTCCTCTCAATTTGTCCCTAGTAATCTCACTGAGCTCTCCAGTTAAGAGTTTCTTTTGATTTCAGCGTTGTGCTCGGCAGTTCAATGTCCTTTTTACGCAAATTGTCAGAACCTTCAGGAAGGTTTCAAATGTGAATGTCAAAGCATTTGCCCTGACACCCTTGTTCCCGTCTGTGGTACAAATGGAAGGACATACGATAATGAATGCAAACTACAAAGAGAATCTTGCATAAGGAAGACTTGGATATATGTGAAATCGCTTGGAAGATGTGGTAAGTTAGCTCTCATTTCTGCTAGGACGTACTGAGTCGTTGCCTTTGTTAATTCGAGCTTAAGTGTTTGCAGACGAAGACTCTGATGTTTCTTTTGGTAGTACGAGAAACGTGGGGAAATATTAAATCATTTGAAGGTAGTTCTGCAGATAATGTCTTGAAAGTAATAACAATGATACTTTCTTTTTTGTAGCCCATGTTCTTTATTGAGTCAGTTTGACTTTGGACATGTAGTATGATTGCTGGACACAAATCTAAGTTTTTGTTTTGTTCCTAACTATGCCTCCTGCTTTCAGATTCGAACCCGTGTGCTACGAAGAAGTGTGGGTTTTACGGCGTTTGTTATGAAGAGGCTGGCTTAGGGAAATGTGGCTGCTTCCGACAGTGCAAGAAGTCTTTTGATCCCGTATGTGGCTCAGATAGAGTCACCTATCCAAATGAATGCACGCTTAAAATGATTTCATGCAAGCGACGGATTCTTATCACTGTTCAAAGCAAAGGAACTTGCGGTGAGTCTCATTCCTCCTCGCTGCTCCTGTACTTGTGTGGTTTATATGAAAACGCCATAGATTATATCTGTATATATCCCTAGCAAAGGGCTGTCGCATCAAATTTGTCTAGGGGAAGTGCTTGATATTTTGTATTATTTGAGGTGTCGTAGAGTGTTGTCGAAATTTTTGCGCACATCAACTTTTCGCGCTGTCCAGTTGCGCGAATAATTGGTTGTGCGAATTACTTACTTTCGTGCATTTTGCTGAGCGAAATAGTTCCTTTCAGGAGGTGCGCAGAAATTAGTTTGCGCGAAATTGCAAACACGGAAAAGCAAGAGTATCTGCATGTAAATCGATTCTTGAATTTTTCGGGGCATAGTCTGTTTAACATCTTATGCCTCATCATTAACTTATCGTACCCTATCGTTGACCGAACGTGAAAAATGTGACAAATATATGTAGAGTTGCATATGAAGTGTCGTATATTCTTATCCCTCACTGTGGTGTGCACGATAATTAGATGTGTGCGAAATTCAGGTGCACGACATTTAAACTCGCACGAAAATATCATGAATTAAAGTATTCGACTTTACGCTCGACATTGCGCATGAAAGTTCAAAGTCTGAGCATATGGACTGGACAGGAAAGAAGAAAGTGGACTAAAAGTTGAGGGCGTTTGGCCACCCTCCGCTCGACAATACTCGACATCGCTTCAAGGCTTAAGTTCTTTTGAGCCTATCAAAGGACCCAAACACGACCCCTTGGTAGAGCAGCAGTTTATTTACTTATTTATTTATCTACTTATTTTTTTTCTTTAAGCAAATATTGTGAATAGGTTATTTGTTTATTTTGTTTTGAATGCTGAAAGGTATATCGTGTGTAAATATTGATAAAATGAAATGAAAATGAAATGTTGTTGGGTGTATTCTGAAATCCTTCGTCTGGAAAATGTTGTGAAATGTAGTTAGTAACTTGAGCCATCGATTAAAATCGTGCCAAGATTAGTAGGTTGCATTAGCAAACTAGAAAAGCTACTTCTAAAGGTGCATGCATAACCGTAGCATCCTTATTGTTTTCTATAAGGCTGACACAGTTCGATAGGCTACCCCAAAGCAATTCCATTCATACTTGCGTTTCATGGCGTATACACTTCAATCCATTACTCTGCATATATTTTTGAGGTTAATTTTGATCCCAAAACAGTATCAGCCTTTTAGAAACTATAGTGATATTTCGTGATATTTTTGAGAGTATAATGTTTGAATTTTGCTTTCTAGTTTATCCACCTTCGCATCCATTGCGACTAGATATCGCATTTGCCGTCGGCGGGTATGGACCGGATGCCGACGCGATCTTTGGCAAGCAGAAAGAATTCATCAATACATTTTTGAATTCATATCAATATCCCATCAGCTATGGCCAAATTGGCGTCGCTTTCATTAGCTATGGCGATTCGGTAACGGTTGTGAAAAATCTCAGAGAAAATTTTGATGTGCAGACCATGAAGAGTCTTGTAAACGGTATAAGACTAGTGAAGCGCGAGCCTACGTTAGGCACAGTATTTAGCGTTGCTGCTAAGAGCGTCTTCTCACAGTCTGTCAGCGATGGGAGAAGGAAAGTGCTTCTACTATTCACAGATTTTACGAGCTCTCAAGACTGGGACAGAGTAAAGAAAGCAATAGACTTGCTCCGTTTGCAAGGAGTTACTGTTATCGCATTGGGTGCAGGAAATAAAGTCAGCATTCCAAACCTCGTAGGGATGACAACCAGCAGCAGAGATGCTATTATTGCTGAGTCATCAAAAACTATGATGTACTACTTTTATGACGTTTACCTAAGGATCCTTGAATGTAAGTAATTATGTATTCAAACAGTCTTTTGAGCTATAGTTTGTGCTTCGGAGCTCTCTTTTGGCCTAGTCTTGATTAATCCTCTATGCAGCCATCCTTACATAATCTCATCTGCACTGCAGTTTGTCGGATAATCGCTTATCTTGTCGGAAAAATGATGCAGTCGGTTTTTGTTTTCTATTTCAATGTTAAATTGTGATGGGATAGTATTTTATGCAATAGAATAGCTGACTAGACTAACAGTGAAAAGGAGTTAACTTATAAGACTTTTTGTAGGAAACTCTTCATTCCTTGCCCTTCCTATAAGTTGTTCTTTTTACACCTCTACTACTCTGTGCCAACCAGAGCCTTTCTATTTTTTTTTGTCTATGCATATAATGTAGTTACGATACAATGACATTCTTACTATACTTTTTGATTACTGCACAATAAAACAGGGATGATACCATGGGGAGCAAAGGACAGTAACTACCCCACGGCCGTAGTCAGTAGCGGACCCAAAGGAGGACTGGAAGACCATGGCTCCCAAACAGTATGGTGCCAAAATGGTTAGACAGGCCCTTGTGAACCAATCGGATTTTTCCCCTATCGGATTCTATTGCTATCAGTAGCTCAAGAAATAACTTTGTACTTTCAGCCATATTAATTTAATGTTGGTATCCCCTTGGCTTGCTTGAAGACCAGTGAATTCAGTATATATTTGGCCATAGCCATCGTAAATTCTGAAACCAAAGTTATGACATTACCTTTCAAATGTATGATTTGGTTCATTCCAATATTGTCGCATAATCTACATTTGAAGAAATAATTTACTTTTGTTGCACCCAATATGGAATCGCTTTCAAGCATCATTTTGTCCATCAATGAAGATGGCCTCTCTGTTTCCCAGTCTAATCATGCATTTTTGTGTTCTTATGCTGCTTTCTGTTGTCTTTTTTTATAGTGCCGTGTCAGGATTTGACCTGCAAGAACGGAGCAGTTTGTACCCCTTATATAAATGGCACTGCTACTTGCAAATGTCATAATTTGTGCTCACCAGAGATCAACCCTGTCTGTGGCAGCGATGGCAAAACGTATGCCAACTTGTGTTTGCTCAAGTATGAAAAATGTATTACCAATCGCGTTATTACCGTTACACGGCAAGGATTCTGCGGTATGTTAGCTTTGATTCATACATAGAGACCTTTTGTATGTTTTTATGTCCTGCCAGTGATAGCAGTGATAGCATTTGATACTGTTACTTTTGACATTGGTTAGGTGATTTCTTAAGTCCTTAAATGCAAATATGTTATTATGTTAGATTTATTGTTTTCTTCTGTACTTATAGAGTATCATTAAAAGGTAAGGGTTAGTCTCATCTACGATTCCGTACTTTGTTTGGTGCCTGTTAGAAAGGACACTTATCCCGAGCCGTCGGCATAGTGAGGTAGAGTGGCCAGTTCCTTTCCTCGCCGCCTTTAACTTCCCTAGTATTGCCGCCAGGTACCCATTTCCTGTGCTGGGTGAACAGTGTGCGAGCATTCCAACTATGATCCGAGGGTTCGTCTTGAACCATCGATGGTACGCTCAACAGTCAAACACTCTAACCACTTGGCCACTCGCCCATAGAGCATCATTGCTTCTTTAAATAATCAAGGGATCATTCAAGTTTCCCAGAGCTGCATTTGGCTTGTAATTTACCAGGATGTAACAACTGCGATTAGCTCACTGATATGCTTGATGTAATATTATTATCAACTCTTTCTACATGAAATTCCTTCAGGTAAAATGCAATACAAAGTCAATACGGCAATATTTACGTAATAATGGAAAAAGAATATATACATAACTTGATATACATATAATGATATCTCATAAAGGTATACAGTAGTTCTTGGCAATATATGTATTCTCCTCTAAGTCCAAAACTATAGATCTTTATAGGCTCTTTTTCTTTGCGATTTCAGATACTATTTATGAAGCTGACATCTTCTTTATGATTGATGTCTCTCGCAGTGAAGCTACAATCAACAGAGTTCATGATTTCATACTGAGCTCTTTGCGACCATTTAGACTCGCAAAAGAAGGTGTTCGTGTGGCTATACTTTCATACAGTAGCACAGCACAGTTTGAGCTGAGATTCAAGAAAGGCATCACAAAGAAGGCAATAGAAGAAGCATTGAGCAATTTGGCTCCAAGAGAGGGCGGCAGACGGGTAGACGTTGCTTTGTATCAATCTGTCGTTGATTGGAGAAGTGGTTTGCCACGAAACGTAATTGTCTTTGTCGATGGACCAGTTACCGACAACCTCAGATACCTTAGGCGTTTGGTTCTGTACCTCATCAGACATGGCCTGCAATTGCATTTTATTGCTACAAAGCCTGTAAATAAGGCGTTTATTGATGCTGTTACAACCGCCAAGTCCCGTGTCTACGTGCTACCTCCCAGCGCAAGTTTAAATCGATATCTTGATGTTGTAATACCATCAGTGACGAGAGCTGGTATGTCATTTCGCATTGTAGCTAGAGTACCTTCATAGAATATTTACTACTTATATACTATCAAAGCACTCAAACAGTGCATTGATGTCGTAATTGTGTAAACTGTGCAGATGGAAAGTTTTATGGATGTTATGCCGGATGATTAACTTTCTTTTTGTAGCCAATATGTGCTGTTGCCTTGGCGTCTGTTTCTCTGATAGTTGAAAGTTTTGGCGAAAGTACTTTATCAGCATTACTTTCACTTCTAATTTTGTTTTCATTTTTACTTTTCTCCCCCCCCCTGTTTTTTGCTCTCATCTCTTCACATGTAGCATCTAAATCCCATGTGGTATTATAAAGAGTTCGGCACATTTTTCATTCACATGGGATGTGCCATAACCTCAAGAGAATGTGAAGCATTTTGCTCCTGTTTTTTTGTCACAAGAGATTGTGTTTTCAAGTTAGCATCTGCTTTAATGTGCGTTATGGTGATGGAGCCTCATTTTGAGACACTAGGTTGAGATTGGTCTCTTTTGTTTACGTTTTTTGTGTGTGGAAGTTGTAAGTCACCTGTAGAGTCCGTTGTACATGGTCATCATTTGATAACATTTTCAGAATGGTAACTTTTCATATATCATGTTAGGTTGCGTTTAGCGGATCGATTTAAGCCGTTTTAAGAGTCTATGACAGATTTTTCTTTGAAACCAGATCACGATTCTATTGAAACATAAAATCTGAGAACCCATCATTTTGAAAATGTTGTTAGAAGATGACTATGTAAACAGGCTTTGATGTTTGGCTTTGATTTTGAACAGTATTGCGCACTGCTGCATTCGTTGGCACGCTATACTGGTATGCACAGAAGTGTTTCTTGGGTCTGCAGTAGGTTTAGATTTGCTGCTAAGCTCTGGAGAAGGGGACGGTGAGCATTGAAAAGTGTGGGTAGTTATTAGCACCTCTATGCAGCAATTCATATGCGGAGGAGAATTCTATTCGGAGTTGTTTTGTTATCGTCTGATTTTGGGGTCAAGGTACCTGAAGGGTGCATTTGTAGCAAATGTTTCACCAATTGTTTTCTTGGAAGCACTAAACGCATTATAAGCCTTTTCGCGCTTGACGATGCATCATGGCTAATCAGGACATTGCGCTGTTTAAAATGGCTGAAGAGCTCCGACGAATTGCATGTACTATTGCATAACTTGACGAAAACGAGTGGCTATCTGGTGTTTACATTTGTAAGAACATACAGAGAAAGTTTGTGTGACTTAGATAACCAGATAACGCCGAGAAATAATGCCTGCTTATTGATGTTGTGTTGGAGGTTGCAACAATGACTCCAGATACAAGGACAAAATTAAAAAGCGAAGTCATGTTAAAGGAGAACTGAGATGGTATTATTTCCCAAAAGATCCGGAAAAGAGAGAGCGATGGAGAAGAAATATTTCAAAGGGACACGAAGCATGTATATTCAATCAAAAAATATAGTTCGTTGCAGCACGTCGGTCAATTTGAGCAGCGCAATGTCCTGATTACCCATGATGCATCGCCAAGCGCGAAAAGGCCTATAGGAGTTCAGAAATCTTGGTTAATATTCAATTCAGTTTATCTTTTATCACTTTTGCTGTAATTTTTCAGGTAAATATGACCTTGTACTGGCAGTAGGCGGAGCGGTTTCTCAAGAGGAGTTTCGTGACCAGTTGAATTTCTTGAAAGCAGTTTTAGGTGAATTCCTTGTGTCTAAATACAAGACACGTGTTGGATTGATTCATTATTCTAAAGATGCTGTGGCTGTCCAATCATTGAGAGACTCTAACACCAAGGATACAACGATCTCCCGAATTGAGAGAATGACTTATGCCAGCCCAGGAAGTAACTTACTACTTACGTTACAGAAGGCGGACGAAATGTTCCGCCCGGGAAATGGGGAGAGGTCAGATGCTAAGAAGGTAATGATTCTATTTGTCGATAGCTTGAGAGATTCAGATGTGGCCGTACTGGAGAGAATGGTGTCATCACTGAAAAGGCGAAAAGTCAGGATTGTTGTTGTCGGATTTAAAAGCTATGTCCAGCCCTCTCCGGTTAAAATGCTGTTAGGAAGCGGAAGGTATCCAGTGCTGATTGGCGATGCATACAAGCTGAGTGATGGAAATATTGTTAGTCAAGTGATTAGCCAGCTGGGAAAAGGTAGTACGGCATATTTACTTTTATTGTGCATGGCGTAGTGATAATGCATTATTGTGTAGTGTAGTCATGTCTTTTCTGTATGGGTTTCCCCGAGATTGTCAGTGCACGATTCATATGCTGGAAGTTTTTAGGTAGCAAATGGTTTATCTATTATTAGGCAACCCTTACAAATTCTTAAAACTCCAGAATTGCAACTATCTTCTTCTCTTTTCTTCTTCTCGTTACGCCCCTCACGGGACCTGAGACTGACCCTGGGGTCAGTGGACCGCCTATCAATTGTTTAAAAGAGGTGATTGAGTGGGCTACACCCAATCCACTCTGTTACCCCAACATTTACTTGGCAGAACTGCAGTCTGAAGCTGTTGTGCCTGACTTTCACTGCAGGGGCCTGGTTGGACAGTTTGCCACAGGTCGTCAACATCTGCCCCAATTCTGAATCTCTGCAAAATGAATCACTATCAACTTAAGGGCAGTGCCTCTCTGCGCCCGCTTGCCACCACGAGGATGTCTCCAACCATGGGCTAGCAACTATCATCATCATCATCATCATCATCATCATTATCATAATCATCATCATCATCATCATCATCATCATCATCATCAGCATCATCATCATCATCATCATCATCAGCATCATCATCATCATCGTCATCGTCATCGTCATCGTCATCGTCATCGTCATCGTCATCGTCATCGTCATCGTCATCGTCATCGTCATCGTCATCGTCATCGTCATCATCAAAATAATATATATATATATATATAAATATATATATATATATATATATATATATATATATATATATATATATATATATATATATATATATATATATATATATATATATATATATATATATATATATATATATATATATATATAAATCTCTATATGTATGTATATATCTATAAATATACACATATATGTATGTATGTACATGTGTTTGTATAAATAAAGGCTCTTAGCTTTGTTGTTTTGATGTCTGTTTGTGTGATGTAGAATTTTGTGATAATTTAGTGTTCTAATCAGGAGGTATTTGTAGCCAGACGTTTTTAAATGCGCATTATTATATCTTGTTGTCCGATGTTCACATACGCTCTATACTATTTTCCATCTTTCTCTTTGATAACAGATCCATGTGATACTGTTGAATGCAGCTTTTATAGTACCTGCCAAATGGCCAGTGGTGTGCCTACCTGTAAGTGTTTGGATTTGTGTGATGAAACCAAGAGTCAAATATGTGCTAGCGATGGAAGAACGTACATTAATAGCTGCTACATGCGTCTTCAGTCATGCCATAAGAAGACAAAAATCACAACAATCAAAACTGGCCCGTGTGGTAAGAATTCGCTATATGTGGTTGTTTTTGAAACTCAAGTTTCTAGTAGCAGTCCTGGACGAAAGATCTATCAGTTTGCCATTATCTATAAGTAAACAAAGGGCACAGCTTTTCGTTAGAAAGATTGATTCTAATACTTGTGAGTTGATAACTGTAACGTGTTGATAAGTAATTGGAAGACCTTCAAGAAAGGACTTCTATTCAATGAAGATTTGGTCTTTAAGTATCTGCATTGTAATATTACTTGTAAATATTATTATATGTTTATATTGTTAGTAGGTAGTAGTAATGCTCTTGCTGCGCACAAATATCTCCTTCTATGGAATCTCAGTCAAATAGTTGAATGTTCGTTTTGCCTACATAGACTGTTGTAGAAACAAGCCCTGGAACTCTCTTGAACTACTGCCTTTCTGATGCTAACTCATAAACTTGGATGATATTGCCTTTCTTCGTTTTATTTTTCTCCCTATTTCCTAGTTGTGTGAGGTATGTGATTTTATGGTAATAATTATGTATTTGATGAACGAATTCAAAAAAGGAAATATTATAATTATTACAAGTAGTTACACGTAGAGGCATGGTATAAATACAAAAACATTGCTACAGTAAGTTACAACATGGTACAACAAATTACTATTAGATGTTCATATTATATCTTTAATCGAAGAATCAAGAGCTGGACTAATCCAGAGCTATTATGTTTGTACTAGCTGAAAGTACTGCATTTATTGTCTTAGCAAATTCCGGTGCTGACCGAAATTGAACAAATGATGTCCACTGGAAGTGTTTTAACCCTCTCTTTAGTCATAAAGTTATATATGTTTTCATTGTTATATTGAGTTTATGTTTGACACAACAGATTATTGTCCTGCTTGCTGTAACAGACGATTGCCGTCTTATCATCACAATTAAGTATCGGTGAAGGTGATTGTGAAGAAGTAAGCTGTATGTTGTTCTATACGACTATTTTCTATCTTTTTTCAGGAATCAGTGGAAAATATGACATTATTATAGTTCTGGATGCATCCGATAAAAGTGATGAGGAGACGTTTCGAAAAGTATCAGATGTGTTTAAACTAGTCACAAGCCAATTCGACTTGAGCCCATCTCAGACGCGTATTGGTGTTATATCGTTTAGCAGCTCACCAAGGACGATTCTCAGGCTTGAACAAGCATCAAACAAAGACACGGTGAATTCTGTTCTCTCGGCAATTCGAGCAGAGCACGGCAAGCCGAATCTGAACAATGCACTTCAAAGCGTTATACGACTACTTGGGGACAGAAATGAGCCGTCAAGGCGAAATGTACCAACGAAAGTTGTTGTTTATTCCACAGATATTAGCCAAGACTCGATCGAAGCTGCAGCTCTATCTATTGACGAATTGGCCCGAAGAAACGCTGAGGTTGTCATGTTGATGGTAAATGATGATGAGAAAATGAAAGTGGATGCCATGTCATCTCTTCCTGGGACAGTCAAAGTTGTATCCAGTACGAAGAGAAGCATTTTTGGCGAACCATTCTCACTGCTAACGGAAAAGATTGCAGAGAGGCCAGGTATGGCTATCTGATACTCCTAGTTAATTGATAATGCAGCCTTGCGTTTTCTCTTTTATTGTTATATCTTTGGTTCCTAACATGTGTTCACTATACCCCACGTGTAGTTGTCTCCAAGATCTTGATGTTGGGATGAATAACAAACTAATTACTTGAAACAACACCTATATCAGAAACTGAAAGTTTGGACCAGTTGTAACCAGAGCACGCCAGTTGCATTTAGTCTCTCTTTTTAGAAGTAACTTCCCTATATACGGATACATCCCAGGTTGTAGGGAGAGCCTATTGGCTGGGGGGGGGGGGTGAGTATCCCTCAATTCTTCGAAAAATACCTGATTTTATAATGACCTAAGTATACCTGAATTTTTCCACATTGAACAACGTTAAGGGAGTGGGGATATGACATCCCACACCCCACATCCCCTGCTCGCTACGTCCCGAGTACATCCTACTTTGGGCATAACTATGTTATAAATTTACATTTTGTTGCCTTTGCTTTATTTTACTGTACAATATTCGTATCAAGGTTATGGCTCGCGAAATTTCTTGGTATATTGCTCTGTTGCAGTTTCTTATGAAGTGTGGTTTATGTGGATGATAGTACATTGTTTTAGAATGTAAAATATTCATTTTATTATTCCATTAGAGTTTTTATTTGTTCATGAAGGATTATTCTAAAGCAGCTTGTATGTTTTTTGCGATTGCTGGTCAATCTTGGTCTTCTTTACCTTACAAGAAATATTGTTGAATCGAGCTTACACACAAAAACTCATACTCAAAGGGAATTGCGGATAAACTTCTCTGACCTTTTGTAAACCATGTATTTGTTCGGCAGCGATTATATTAAGAAAATTCCTTTCCTATACTGCATTCGACTATATTCATTTGAGAGGTTCTTAAGCACTCCACTCTTATTTTTTCCGCCTTGAGTGATCCTCTAGCCAGTGATGACTAGTTACTGAATTTAGCTTCACTACCTGTGTTATTTCCAAAAATTTAGCGATAAAGCCTCTCTTTAGTCTCTGTATAGTTGCACGCTTTTTTATAGTAAAGTGGCTTGTAAGAAAGTAGTGCTCGGCTGCTAAAAAATTAGGAAAGTTACGCACAGGATTTCTGATTTCTGTCTGTGTCTGTGTAGCAGGTTGGTTTTGATCTTGTAGTGGTGTAAGTTGTAGATTGACACAAGGCTGTAAATATGTGACCCTTAAAGTTATCTAGTAAAGACCCATTGTCATTGATGGAAACAGTATTTCCTAAAGCCGCAATTGTTAATAGACTCAGCTCTGCAGCAGCGACTCTTTATTTTGCAGAAACTCGTAGAAAGTTGGATCTTGGATTCATAATGGGCTCATCTGGAACTAAAGCTGATTTTGATTTTGATTTACAAAAAGAAGTAGTCAAAGCTATCTTGAATTTATGTGATATATCCCAGGATGCAGTTCGAGTAGGTGTCATCATTTATGGCAGAAGTGCCCATCTTCGAATTCGATTGGATAGTACTGGGACGAGCCGTCACAGTACGTTAACAGACATTGATGGCTTACGTCTAGGATCAACAGGGAACAGTTTACTGCAGGCCCTTCAACTTGCGAAGCATTATTTGTTTTCTACAAAATATGGAGGGAGACGAGGTGTGGAGAAAATTCTGATAATTTTTACAACAAAGCCTGTGGAATCTGATGCACTGGACCTTGGGAAAGAGCTGCTTAGCAGAGGACACAAGATAGTTACTATCGCCATAGGCGATGAAGTACGTGATGGTGATAGTATTAAGTTGTCAGGGAGACAGGAGTTAGCCCTATCTGTAAAATCAGCATCTGAGGTAAATGGAGCTGCACAAGTTCTAAATGCTTTGCTACAGTCAGGTATGATCAATTGTTTCATAGTGTCTTTCCTTTGTTTTGCTAAATATTATGCATGTCCATTGGTACAGTCTACGAGAGTGTACCGTTAGCTTTTCATTTATGGATACTGAAAGCTTTGCTCCTGATACTCTAGGCACTCTAAGACATCAGTATACAAATCGTTGTTTCCAGCCAGAACATATGCATAGTTGTATTTATAACTTGTAAGTTAAGAAAGTTGCTTCCTGAAAGCTCTCACACCTGATATTCTAGGCACTATGAGCATGCAAGTCAACATGATCGAGCCAAATTATATACCCAATGACCTATACATTTGCAGATATACGTACAAAAACATATATACATATATAGATATAACAAAACTATATTAATATAAATATATATTTATATGTATATATATATATATATATATATATATATATATATATATATATATATATATATATATATATATATATATATATATATATATATATATATATATATATATATATATATATATATATATATATATATATATATATATATATATATATATATATATATATATATATATATATATATATATATATATAGTAAAACGGATACACAGTGAATTCCGGCATCACTGACATTCTGCAGACTTAAATATTGTTTTATATTGACGTCAGTCTCAACAGGAAAGCCAATGGGCGCTGTAAGCGCTTTTATGACAGGGGACTACTTCTGTCAACCTGTATTCTGAGACTGACTTCTCGGCAGCATCTCAGGCTTTTAATACCGAGGTCTTCACATTTGACGTCATATTACTGGAAATATGTCTCTTTGGAATAGGCCAGTTTTGGCCAATAACGTGGAGCTATCGCCGGACTTTTCCCGGTGTGCTCTGCCCGGTGTGCTCTGCTTTTTAAGGTTTTACTATATATATATATATATATATATATATATATATATATAT
Source organism: Mastigias papua (assembly GCA_964019165.1). NCBI lineage: Eukaryota > Metazoa > Cnidaria > Scyphozoa > Rhizostomeae > Mastigiidae > Mastigias > Mastigias papua. Next base: position 6,930,585 of record OZ025285.1, read on the forward strand.
ATATATATATATATATATATATATATATATATATATATATACAGTATACATAAAATTCTTTTGGGAGAGAAAGACAGAAAAAAGCGTCGTATGTGCGGAACGCGTTACGCACATACGACGCCTTTTTTCTGTCTTTCTCTCTTAAAAGAATTTTATGTATATTACTACTGCTCTTTGCGATACGAAAGTTTAAGAACTATATATAAATATATTTATATATATATATATATATATATATATATATATATATATATATATATATATATATATATATATATATATATATATATATATATATATATATATATATATATATATATATATATATATATATATATATATATATATATATATATATATATATATATATAAATATATATATGTACTTTGTATGTATCAGTCAGCAGCATTCTCTTTATTACAGATCCGTGCTCCAAAGTCAAATGTGAGCACTTTGGAAAATGTTTTGTGAAATTCGAAGGAAGCACTGAATGCATATGCCCATACTGCGGCAGCGGCGGCAATGTTATAAATCCTGTCTGTGGAAGTGACGGCTTTACCTATGCATCAGAATGCTATTTACGGAGGAGCAGTTGCCAGACACAATCCCTAATTTCTGTTGCAAGCAATTCACCTTGTGGTAAGTCATGTACTTTTTCTTTGGTTTTTCTTTGGTTTTTCTATGCTCTCTTAGTTTTTGTCTGCTTGTTATTCTGTTAATTCTATCTTCAAAGTTTTTAATGTTCTCAGTTTTTCTTCTGACAAGTATATGCCACAGAGCATATTGCTTATTCTTTTTGGATACCTTAAGCTGCGTACTACCAAACATCCAACTCTTATTGAACGGAGGAGGCATTGGCCCAGACGAATTCTATTTGAAAATAATATACTCAAAATACCACAATGAGCACAGTAGACAGTAGAATACACCTTTTCAGAACATGATAATCTACATATCCTATATATTATTACACTATAGTATATTCCATATGTATTCTGTGCATGGCTCAATGTTTTGGAGTATGGTACAATGCAATACCATTAGAATTTGTATCACACGCTGTATCCTCTGGACCAAGTCATTACCGGGCCCCTATTCCAAATCCTCAAGAACCTTTTTACTCCTTTCGAGTGAGAACAGTGATTGGACAAATATGTGCACGAACTGACAAGTATAAATCAAGTTTCTATCCGAATGGACTGTCTGAATGGGAAAACGTTGATCCAGAAACAAGAACTGCAACTTACTTAGCTATCTTTAAAGCAAATATATCTAGGATTATTCGTACTACTCAAGAACAAGTGTATGGCATTCATAATCCTAAAAGGCTAGCGACCCTCACTCAACTGCGTGTTGGGCTAAGTGAACTAAACTATCACAAGTTTAGGCACAAGTTCAATACTACCATAAATCCGTTGTGCCCTATTAGTGATGGTGTTGAGGACATGGAACACTTTCTGCTGCACTGCCACTCTTATCAACTACAGAGAAATAGTCTCCTCAGCCGCGTACAGTCGGTATTGCTGTCGTGTGGTCTTTCCAACCTTTCCAATGTAGAATTAGTTTCAATACTCCTTTACGTTGATGAAAGGTTAAATTTTGAATCAAATAAGATGATAATCAAAGCAACATTAGATTTTATTGAATCGTCAAAGAGATTTTCTTAAAGTAACTTGCGAAACTTCCTCTCTTCCTCCCAAACCTTTATTATCTTCCATTACTATCTTCTATTAGGTACCCTGCAATCACTGCCAAAGGTCCCTGGAATACTCACCAGATAATGCAGTTTATATTGACCTGATACATCTATGTGTTGTTATTGCAGATCTTTGAATGATGTAAAAAAGAAAAAGTCATTATTAAATAAATTTCTCAAAGAAGGCTTCTCATAAAGATGACGTACAGTTTCTTCTACATTTGCGCTGAATGGAAATTATTTTCTGTTGTAGCTTGCTATTGAATTTACCATCATGTATTTGAGTTTCTGATCCTCTGTATTTTTAGGTGTCGATTCACAAATAGAATTTTTCTTTGCAATCGATGCTTCAAACGATGTGGTTGAAGATGGTATTAGGAACATGAAAGAATTTGTTTCCACGCAAGCTAGGGTCTTTCCTGTCTCTAACAGTAAAGCAAGGATCTCTTTGCTGTCATACGGAGAGAAAACTAGCAAGCTTTTGCCAATAAATGAAGGTAGCTCTGTGATGGCATTACGACTAGCCCTTAATAAGATAACGCAAGGAATGGGACTACGCTACGTGGGAGGTGTCCTGGCTGTTGTAAGGGATATAGTCAGCAATAAAAAGGATGGGATACGGGCTGGTGCAAAGAAAGTTTTTGTACTCTTCATTGCTGGTCGCGACCTAAAGTCTGATGCAGCAGAACTGACTAAACAATCAGAAGAGCTGAGAAGGCTTGGAGTTGGCTTGGTTGTAATAGCATTGGGACCATTTGTTAAAAAGAGTGACATTGAAGCTATGGGGATGAAAAGTGGCAACATTTTATACTCAGAAACTGATGCCGAGATAATGAGCAAACTGTCAGGGATCTCTCAGATAGTCGCAGCTATAGAGAAGAAGCGGGAGCAAATCGATGTTGTTTTTATCATTGGATCTAGCAGGAATGATGATGCCACCCAGTTTGAGTTGGGAAAAAAGATTATGGTTGGAATCGTTAAGCATCTTGATGTTTCCCCATATGGTGTACGCATCGCAATTATAGTTTATGGAACTGATGCAAGAATCTTTCTGCAACTAGATAGAAGCACGAGCAAGGAAAATGTTATTAAGACGATTTCTGGCCTCACTCTGCCTCTTGGAGGTGATGGATTGGGAAAAGCTATCGATTTGAGCAGGAAAGAAATCTTCGCAGTTGAGGCGAACGGAACAAGAACAGGTGTTCCGAAAGCGGCAATAGTTTTTGTAACGAGAGATATCGACGTGCCTGCTAGTATAGCGTTTGTAATGTTGGCGCAAGATAATGTCAAAGTAAAAGCAATCGCACTTTCTAGTTCGATTGGATTAGATTCTCTCAGATCTGTCTCAAGTACGCCTAAAGATGCAGTTTTAATTGCTTCCGAAGGTGACTTGGCCCAAGTACTTCCGAGACTTGTTGGGTCCCTGGTTCCAGGTTGGTACTCAAGCTGTATATTATCGTCTTTGTAACTAAGTAAAATAATACATTTGCAAATTATTTTGTTAGCAGTCTGTTATTACTGCAGTTAGCAGACTGTAGCCAGTCTTCCGTAGCTACTCCTTATGTATTACCTCATGCAAATACTTGCTTAAGTTTATAGATCAATATTGTCTTCCGAGTAAAAATTCAGAACAGATTAGATATCTTGAAAGCCCAACGGGGAGAAAGTTATTATACATTAACTTTTTTATTATTATACATAACGCTTCTATAGATTATAGTGTATCCATTACTGTCATTGCTCTTTGGTCTCTAATGAATAACTGGGGAAACAGGGTGTGAAATAAAGCCAAAGGGACGTAAACAGCCATTGTCACGGTTTTATATGATGAACTTTTTACATGATGTTGAGATTTTGAGGCTAGTATGTTCATTATGTTGATACAATTTCTGTGTTATTCTTATTTTGTGACTAATAAGACATTATTTTCTGAAACTTCCAGCCCCATCGTTTAATCTAGCTCCTCGTGTTTTAGAAACCAAAGAGTAGACGAGCCATTCGTTTTGCACGGGGGTTATTGACTAATGCATGGACCTGCCGTGCTCTCTGTGTTGTTGTTTTACTCATGCAACGCGGATGATCTAGTATATTTGATTGACTGTAGCCATTTTACGATAAGATGCGTTAATACTGCTTCATTCAACACTGATGACAGTTCTCAACAGCTGTATCCCTTAAAAGCTAGGCCCCTGGTCTATGAAAGTTTCCCTGTCTTCTTAACGTCTTCCCATTTGTTAGGACCATGTGACAAAGTCAATTGTGATTACAATGGAATATGTGTAGTTAACGACGATGGAAAGGCGACATGCGGGTGTCACAAATGTGGATCTGCGATTGCTGTTCGGCCCATTTGCGGAAACGATGGAAGAACGTACCCTTCGAAGTGCCATCTGATGTCCGCAGTATGCCGAGAGAAAACAGAAATTACCGCAACAAGAATGGGACCCTGCAGTGAGTTTAGAATTTTGCTTTGTCAACTAGGAAAAGTTGCAAAACTAGAGGGTCCTATTTCTAACTTACATGATTAGCAAAGTACTCAAAAACCCAACCAGACCATGTCTCGATACAAGCACAGCACAATAAACATGTACAAAAGGCAACAACCACCTTTAGTAACCTACCAGCTTTCACAGTTTTAATCTGCTATCACGCCATCTTACTCCAATATGACTTTATTGGCTGGCTAGATACCTGATGTTGGGCCAGCGTAACTATACCGCCTTGGAAATACTAACAATAATCAGAGCAATGACCCGTACTCAGTAAAAAAAGATTTTATACCATACCATTGTCCCACGTTATTCATGTATTAGTCAAATATGGTATAGATATAAAGCATACTGTATATCCCCATGTACATATCTTTTTCTCCAAATACAACCGATTCTTCGAGAATGCATCAAGGAATTTGCTTGTGTTTTTTTGTTTGTTTGTTTGTTTGTTTGTGTGTACAGGTGTATGTTTACGTGGCTGGTTGTTTGTAGTTGTGTGTGATCTGTTGATTGTGTGATGGCTTATATGGATGGAATTGTCATATTGTAGTGTAGGATTATGATGTAGTTGTTGTGTTTTATGGTTGTTGTTGATTGAGATGCTAGCATTATGAGGTGTTAAAGGAATGTGTTTGTTAGATGAGTACTAGATGGTGTGACTATATTATTGGTAATGTTGTTTCGTTGCAGACTCGGAAGTTCCTGTGGACATGTTCTTTATCATCGACACAAGCAGAGGTGTAACACGAGACGAATTGAATAGGATGAAGGAATTTGTCCTAAAGCAAGCAGATGTTTACAAGCTGTCAGACGGGGATGCTGCTGCTGCTAGATTCTCAGTAATAGCATATGCAGACAGGGCAACTATGCAGCTACCATTGAATCGAGGCACTTCAGTAGGAGCATTGAGAAATGCGCTGCTTTCGGTTGGCTTATCTGGGGCAGATAGGCGAGTTGAAAGTGGACTAGAACTGGCAAAAGATACGATCGCGAAGAAGCGAGATGGTGTTAAAGATGACAGAGGTAAGGTGGTAGTGTTGATGGTTGGTGGAAGAAGCGATGCATCTGGTTTGGATTCGATAGTATCGGAAGGAGATGGGTTGAGACGTGCAGGAGCAAAGACAGTGATTATTGGAGTTGGTTCGCAGTTGGATGAGAGTGCTTTGAAATCAGGTGCAAGAAATGAGGAGAGTTTTGTGCGTGTGAAGTCAGCCGATGAACTTCTGGACGCAACTCCTACGATATCGAGTGCAGTGAAAGATGCTGGGAAGACATCGGTGGCCGTTGACATGGTATTCATATTGGGTGCAACTGGCTCGAATGCAGAGAAAGACTTCAATCTGGCAAAGCAGGCAGTGATAGAAATGTTGAAGAAGCTGGACTTGTCGAAGGACAAAGCTCGAGTAGGTGTGATTTTGTATGGACAACGAGCAAGCATTGCACTGCGCTTTGATAGTCTGAAGGATGGAGAGAGTCCTTTGAGTGTTGTCGAGTTGATACGTGCACCAAGAGAAAGGGGCTTCGCCCTGAGCGAAGCACTGAACTTTGCGAGAAATTTCGTGTTCAGTGAGCGATACGGTGGCAGACGTGACGTGCCGAAGACAGCAGTGGTATTTGTAAACCGTGATATTGATGAGGCATCAAGATTAGCTGCAGATGGATTGAGGAAAGATGGCGTGAAGATTATTGCCGTGTCATTGGGTGAGAAAGACAGCAGAGATTCTCTGAAGAGGATTACAAGTAGTGATGATGATATTGGCAGAATAACGAAGCCAGGTGATATTGACGAGGCACTTGCTAAGAGGAGAGGATCATCTCTTGTAGCAGGTAGGTGTAGTTGTGGATGTAAGTGGATGAATATGATGTTCTCAGATGGATTGAGAGTGTGAATGTGAGTTGATGGTGAGATGGGTATGAGAGCGAGTATAAGGAGTGTATGAGTATGAGAGTGGGCAAGGATTTGAGTATGAGTATGATTGTTAGTGTGTTAGGATGTGTAGTGTGTTAGAGTGTGTGTGAGCGTGTGAATGTGTGAGCATGTGAGTGTGTGGGTGGATGGATGGGCGGGTGGGCGGGTGGGTGGGTGGGTGTGTGTGTTTGTGAGTGGTGTGGTTGCTTGTTAATGTATTGGTGTTGTAGTGTGTTGGAAAGTGCGTGATTGGTGGTATAGCATTTAAATTGTTGTGATTTGGTTGGTTTAGGGAGTATAGAGAGTTGATTAGAACTGACTGGCTTTGTTGCAGGGCCTTGTGACAAGGTGAAGTGTGCATTTGGTGGAAGATGCGTTGTAAGCAAAGATGGACGTGGTGAATGCAGTTGTGGTAGGTGTGTATCTACTTCAGGTATGGATCCAGTATGTGGAAGTGATGGAAAAACGTATGCATCGTATTGCCATATTGAATCTGCGATGTGCAAGATGAGGAAGGAGATTAAAGTGGCAAAAAGAGGAGCATGCGGTGAGTACGAGTACTGTATAAGTATAGATGTACTGTATGTAGATTGAAAGACACATATGCGTAGATGATGTATGTAAAGCCTTCGATGGAGTTGTAATAGTGGTGAGTGGTTAGCTAGTTAGGTAGTTATATAGTTAGTTAGTTAGTTAGTTAGTTAGTTAGTTAGTTAGTTCGTTAGTTAGTTAGTTAGTTCGTTAGTTAGTTAGTTCATTAGTTAGTTAGTTAGTTCGTTAGTTAGTTAGTTCGTTAGTTAGTTAGTTAGTTCGTTAGGTAGTTAGTTAGTTCGTTAGTTAGTTAGTTCGTTAGTTAGTTAGTTAGTTCGTTAGGTAGTTAGTTAGTTAGTTAGTTAGTTACTAGTTATTTAGTTATGTAGCTATTTACTTTGGTTGTTTGGTTGTTTGTTTCTTAGTTTGTGGGTGTGTGCATGTGTGTGTGTATGTGTGTGTATGTGTGTATGTGTGTGTTTGTTTCTGTGTTTGTTTGTTTGTTTGTTTGTGTGTGCAGGTGTGTACAGGTGTATGTTTACGTGGCTGGTTGTTTATAGTTGTATGTGATCTGTTGATTGTGTGATGGCTTATATGGATGGAATTGTCATATTGTAATGTAGGATTATGATGTAGTTGTTGTGTTTTATGGTTGTTGTTGATTGAGATGCTAGCATTATGAGGTGTTAAAGGAATGTGTTTGTTAGATGAGTACTAGATGGTGTGACTATATTATTGGTAACGTTGTTTCGTTGCAGACTCGGAAGTTCCTGTGGACATGTTCTTTATCATCGACACAAGCAGAGGTGTAACACGAGACGAATTGAATAGGATGAAGGAATTTGTCCTAAAGCAAGCAGATGTTTACAAGCTGTCAGACGGGGATGCTGCTGCTGCTAGATTCTCAGTAATAGCATATGCAGACAGGGCAACTATGCAGCTACCATTGAATCGAGGCACTTCAGTAGGAGCATTGAGAAATGCGCTGCTTTCGGTTGGCTTATCTGGGGCAGATAGGCGAGTTGAAAGTGGACTAGAACTGGCAAAAGATACGATCGTGAAGAAGCGAGATGGTGTTAAAGATGACAGAGGTAAGGTGGTAGTGTTGATGGTTGGTGGAAGAAGCGATGCATCTGGTTTGGATTCGATAGTATCGGAAGGAGATGGGTTGAGACGTGCAGGAGCAAAGACAGTGATTATTGGAGTTGGTTCGCAGTTGGATGAGAGTGCTTTGAAATCAGGTGCAAGAAATGAGGAGAGTTTTGTGCGTGTGAAGTCAGCCGATGAACTTCTGGACGCAACTCCTACGATATCGAGTGCAGTGAAAGATGCTGGGAAGACATCGGTGGCCGTTGACATGGTATTCATATTGGGTGCAACTGGCTCGAATGCAGAGAAAGACTTCAATCTGGCAAAGCAGGCAGTGATAGAAATGTTGAAGAAGCTGGACTTGTCGAAGGACAAAGCTCGAGTAGGTGTGATTTTGTATGGACAACGAGCAAGCATTGCACTGCGCTTTGATAGTCTGAAGGATGGAGAGAGTCCTTTGAGTGTTGTCGAGTTGATACGTGCACCAAGAGAAAGGGGCTTCGCCCTGAGCGAAGCACTGAACTTTGCGAGAAATTTCGTGTTCAGTGAGCGATACGGTGGCAGACGTGACGTGCCGAAGACAGCAGTGGTATTTGTAAACCGTGATATTGATGAGGCATCAAGATTAGCTGCAGATGGATTGAGGAAAGATGGCGTGAAGATTATTGCCGTGTCATTGGGTGAGAAAGACAGCAGAGATTCTCTGAAGAGGATTACAAGTAGTGATGATGATATTGGCAGAATAACGAAGCCAGGTGATATTGACGAGGCACTTGCTAAGAGGAGAGGATCATCTCTTGTAGCAGGTAGGTGTAGTTGTGGATGTAAGTGGATGAATATGATGTTCTCAGATGGATTGAGAGTGTGAATGTGAGTTGATGGTGAGATGGGTATGAGAGCGAGTATAAGGAGTGTATGAGTATGAGAGTGGGCAAGGATTTGAGTATGAGTATGATTGTTAGTGTGTTAGGATGTGTAGTGTGTTAGAGTGTGTGTGAGCGTGTGAATGTGTGAGCATGTGAGTGTGTGGGTGGATGGATGGGCGGGTGGGCGGGTGGGTGGGTGGGTGTGTGTGTTTGTGAGTGGTGTGGTTGCTTGTTAATGTATTGGTGTTGTAGTGTGTTGGAAAGTGCGTGATTGGTGGTATAGCATTTAAATTGTTGTGATTTGGTTGGTTTAGGGAGTATAGAGAGTTGATTAGAACTGACTGGCTTTGTTGCAGGGCCTTGTGACAAGGTGAAGTGTGCATTTGGTGGAAGATGCGTTGTAAGCAAAGATGGACGTGGTGAATGCAGTTGTGGTAGGTGTGTATCTACTTCAGGTATGGATCCAGTATGTGGAAGTGATGGAAAAACGTATGCATCGTATTGCCATATTGAATCTGCGATGTGCAAGATGAGGAAGGAGATTAAAGTGGCAAAAAGAGGAGCATGCGGTGAGTACGAGTACTGTATAAGTATAGATGTACTGTATGTAGATTGAAAGACACATATGCGTAGATGATGTATGTAAAGCCTTCGATGGAGTTGTAATAGTGGTGAGTGGTTAGCTAGTTAGGTAGTTATATAGTTAGTTAGTTAGTTAGTTAGTTAGTTAGTTAGTTAGTTAGTTAGTTAGTTCGTTAGTTAGTTAGTTAGTTCGTTAGTTAGTTAGTTCATTAGTTAGTTAGTTAGTTCGTTAGTTAGTTAGTTCGTTAGTTAGTTAGTTCGTTAGGTAGTTAGTTAGTTCGTTAGTTAGTTAGTTCGTTAGTTAGTTAGTTAGTTTGTTAGGTAGTTAGTTAGTTAGTTAGTTAGCTACTAGTTATTTAGTTATGTAGCTATTTACTTTGGTTGTTTGGTTGTTTGTTTCTTAGTTTGTGGGTGTGTGCATTTGTGTGTGTATGTGTGTGTATGTGTGTATGTGTGTGTTTGTTTCTGTGTTTGTTTGTTTGTTTGTTTGTGTGTGCAGGTGTGTACAGGTGTATGTTTACGTGGCTGGTTGTTTGTAGTTGTGTGTGATCTGTTGATTGTGTGATGGCTTATATGGATGGAATTGTCATATTGTAGTGTAGGATTATGATGTAGTTGTTGTGGTTTATGGTTGTTGTTGATTGAGATGCTAGCATTATGAGGTGTTAAAGGAATGTGTTTGTTAGATGAGTACTAGATGGTGTGACTATATTATTGGTAATGTTGTTTCGTTGCAGACTCGGAAGTTCCTGTGGACATGTTCTTTATCATCGACACAAGCAGAGGTGTAACACGAGACGAATTGAATAGGATGAAGGAATTTGTCCTAAAGCAAGCAGATGTTTACAAGCTGTCAGACGGGGATGCTGCTGCTGCTAGATTCTCAGTAATAGCATATGCAGACAGGGCAACTATGCAGCTACCATTGAATCGAGGCACTTCAGTAGGAGCATTGAGAAATGCGCTGCTTTCGGTTGGCTTATCTGGGGCAGATAGGCGAGTTGAAAGTGGACTAGAACTGGCAAAAGATACGATCGTGAAGAAGCGAGATGGTGTTAAAGATGACAGAGGTAAGGTGGTAGTGTTGATGGTTGGTGGAAGAAGCGATGCATCTGGTTTGGATTCGATAGTATCGGAAGGAGATGGGTTGAGACGTGCAGGAGCAAAGACAGTGATTATTGGAGTTGGTTCGCAGTTGGATGAGAGTGCTTTGAAATCAGGTGCAAGAAATGAGGAGAGTTTTGTGCGTGTGAAGTCAGCCGATGAACTTCTGGACGCAACTCCTACGATATCGAGTGCAGTGAAAGATGCTGGGAAGACATCGGTGGCCGTTGACATGGTATTCATATTGGGTGCAACTGGCTCGAATGCAGAGAAAGACTTCAATCTGGCAAAGCAGGCAGTGATAGAAATGTTGAAGAAGCTGGACTTGTCGAAGGACAAAGCTCGAGTAGGTGTGATTTTGTATGGACAACGAGCAAGCATTGCACTGCGCTTTGATAGTCTGAAGGATGGAGAGAGTCCTTTGAGTGTTGTCGAGTTGATACGTGCACCAAGAGAAAGGGGCTTCGCCCTGAGCGAAGCACTGAACTTTGCGAGAAATTTCGTGTTCAGTGAGCGATACGGTGGCAGACGTGACGTGCCGAAGACAGCAGTGGTATTTGTAAACCGTGATATTGATGAGGCATCAAGATTAGCTGCAGATGGATTGAGGAAAGATGGCGTGAAGATTATTGCCGTGTCATTGGGTGAGAAAGACAGCAGAGATTCTCTGAAGAGGATTACAAGTAGTGATGATGATATTGGCAGAATAACGAAGCCAGGTGATATTGACGAGGCACTTGCTAAGAGGAGAGGATCATCTCTTGTAGCAGGTAGGTGTAGTTGTGGATGTAAGTGGATGAATATGATGTTCTCAGATGGATTGAGAGTGTGAATGTGAGTTGATGGTGAGATGGGTATGAGAGCGAGTATAAGGAGTGTATGAGTATGAGAGTGGGCAAGGATTTGAGTATGAGTATGATTGTTAGTGTGTTAGGATGTGTAGTGTGTTAGAGTGTGTGTGAGCGTGTGAATGTGTGAGCATGTGAGTGTGTGGGTGGATGGATGGGCGGGTGGGCGGGTGGGTGGGTGGGTGTGTGTGTTTGTGAGTGGTGTGGTTGCTTGTTAATGTATTGGTGTTGTAGTGTGTTGGAAAGTGCGTGATTGGTGGTACAGCATTTAAATTGTTGTGATTTGGTTGGTTTAGGGAGTATAGAGAGTTGATTAGAACTGACTGGCTTTGTTGCAGGGCCTTGTGACAAGGTGAAGTGTGCATTTGGTGGAAGATGCGTTGTAAGCAAAGATGGACGTGGTGAATGCAGTTGTGGTAGGTGTGTATCTACTTCAGGTATGGATCCAGTATGTGGAAGTGATGGAAAAACGTATGCATCGTATTGCCATATTGAATCTGCGATGTGCAAGATGAGGAAGGAGATTAAAGTGGCAAAAAGAGGAGCATGCGGTGAGTACGAGTACTGTATAAGTATAGATGTACTGTATGTAGATTGAAAGACACATATGCGTAGATGATGTATGTAAAGCCTTCGATGGAGTTGTAATAGTGGTGAGTGGTTAGCTAGTTAGGTAGTTATATAGTTAGTTAGTTAGTTAGTTAGTTAGTTAGTTAGTTAGTTAGTTAGTTAGTTAGTTAGTTCGTTAGTTAGTTAGTTAGTTCGTTAGTTAGTTAGTTCATTAGTTAGTTAGTTAGTTCGTTAGTTAGTTAGTTCGTTAGTTAGTTAGTTAGTTCGTTAGGTAGTTAGTTAGTTCGTTAGTTAGTTAGTTCGTTAGTTAGTTAGTTAGTTTGTTAGGTAGTTAGTTAGTTAGTTAGTTAGCTACTAGTTATTTAGTTATGTAGCTATTTACTTTGGTTGTTTGGTTGTTTGTTTCTTAGTTTGTGGGTGTGTGCATTTGTGTGTGTATGTGTGTGTATGTGTGTATGTGTGTGTTTGTTTCTGTGTTTGTTTGTTTGTTTGTTTGTGTGTGCAGGTGTGTACAGGTGTATGTTTACGTGGCTGGTTGTTTGTAGTTGTGTGTGATCTGTTGATTGTGTGATGGCTTATATGGATGGAATTGTCATATTGTAGTGTAGGATTATGATGTAGTTGTTGTGTTTTATGGTTGTTGTTGATTGAGATGCTAGCATTATGAGGTGTTAAAGGAATGTGTTTGTTAGATGAGTACTAGATGGTGTGACTATATTATTGGTAATGTTGTTTCGTTGCAGACTCGGAAGTTCCTGTGGACATGTTCTTTATCATCGACACAAGCAGAGGTGTAACACGAGACGAATTGAATAGGATGAAGGAATTTGTCCTAAAGCAAGCAGATGTTTACAAGCTGTCAGACGGGGATGCTGCTGCTGCTAGATTCTCAGTAATAGCATATGCAGACAGGGCAACTATGCAGCTACCATTGAATCGAGGCACTTCAGTAGGAGCATTGAGAAATGCGCTGCTTTCGGTTGGCTTATCTGGGGCAGATAGGCGAGTTGAAAGTGGACTAGAACTGGCAAAAGATACGATCGTGAAGAAGCGAGATGGTGTTAAAGATGACAGAGGTAAGGTGGTAGTGTTGATGGTTGGTGGAAGAAGCGATGCATCTGGTTTGGATTCGATAGTATCGGAAGGAGATGGGTTGAGACGTGCAGGAGCAAAGACAGTGATTATTGGAGTTGGTTCGCAGTTGGATGAGAGTGCTTTGAAATCAGGTGCAAGAAATGAGGAGAGTTTTGTGCGTGTGAAGTCAGCCGATGAACTTCTGGACGCAACTCCTACGATATCGAGTGCAGTGAAAGATGCTGGGAAGACATCGGTGGCCGTTGACATGGTATTCATATTGGGTGCAACTGGCTCGAATGCAGAGAAAGACTTCAATCTGGCAAAGCAGGCAGTGATAGAAATGTTGAAGAAGCTGGACTTGTCGAAGGACAAAGCTCGAGTAGGTGTGATTTTGTATGGACAACGAGCAAGCATTGCACTGCGCTTTGATAGTCTGAAGGATGGAGAGAGTCCTTTGAGTGTTGTCGAGTTGATACGTGCACCAAGAGAAAGGGGCTTCGCCCTGAGCGAAGCACTGAACTTTGCGAGAAATTTCGTGTTCAGTGAGCGATACGGTGGCAGACGTGACGTGCCGAAGACAGCAGTGGTATTTGTAAACCGTGATATTGATGAGGCATCAAGATTAGCTGCAGATGGATTGAGGAAAGATGGCGTGAAGATTATTGCCGTGTCATTGGGTGAGAAAGACAGCAGAGATTCTCTGAAGAGGATTACAAGTAGTGATGATGATATTGGCAGAATAACGAAGCCAGGTGATATTGACGAGGCACTTGCTAAGAGGAGAGGATCATCTCTTGTAGCAGGTAGGTGTAGTTGTGGATGTAAGTGGATGAATATGATGTTCTCAGATGGATTGAGAGTGTGAATGTGAGTTGATGGTGAGATGGGTATGAGAGCGAGTATAAGGAGTGTATGAGTATGAGAGTGGGCAAGGATTTGAGTATGAGTATGATTGTTAGTGTGTTAGGATGTGTAGTGTGTTAGAGTGTGTGTGAGCGTGTGAATGTGTGAGCATGTGAGTGTGTGGGTGGATGGATGGGCGGGTGGGCGGGTGGGTGGGTGGGTGTGTGTGTTTGTGAGTGGTGTGGTTGCTTGTTAATGTATTGGTGTTGTAGTGTGTTGGAAAGTGCGTGATTGGTTGTACAGCATTTAAATTGTTGTGATTTGGTTGGTTTAGGGAGTATAGAGAGTTGATTAGAACTGACTGGCTTTGTTGCAGGGCCTTGTGACAAGGTGAAGTGTGCATTTGGTGGAAGATGCGTTGTAAGCAAAGATGGACGTGGTGAATGCAGTTGTGGTAGGTGTGTATCTACTTCAGGTATGGATCCAGTATGTGGAAGTGATGGAAAAACGTATGCATCGTATTGCCATATTGAATCTGCGATGTGCAAGATGAGGAAGGAGATTAAAGTGGCAAAAAGAGGAGCATGCGGTGAGTACGAGTACTGTATAAGTATAGATGTACTGTATGTAGATTGAAAGACACATATGCGTAGATGATGTATGTAAAGCCTTCGATGGAGTTGTAATAGTTGTGGGTGGTTAGCTAGTTAGGTAGTTATATAGTTAGTTAGTTAGTTAGTTAGTTAGTTAGTTAGTTACTTAGTTAGTTAGTTAGTTAGTTCGTTAGTTAGTTCGTTAGTTAGTTCGTTAGGTAGTTAGTTAGTTAGTTAGTTAGTTAGTTAGTTAGTTATTGAGTTATTTAGTTATGTAGCTATTTACTTTGGTTGTTTGGTTGTTTGTTTCTTAGTTTGTGGGTGTGTGCGTGTGTGTGTGTGTATGTGTGTGTATGTGTGTATGTGTGTGTTTGTTTCTGTGTTTGTTTGTTTGTTTGTTTGTGTGTGCAGGTGTGTACAGGTGTATGTTTACGTGGCTGGTTGTTTGTAGTTGTGTGTGATCTGTTGATTGTGTGATGGCTTATATGGATGGAATTGTCATATTGTAGTGTAGGATTATGATGTAGTTGTTGTGTTTTATGGTTGTTGTTGATTGAGATGCTAGCATTATGAGGTGTTAAAGGAATGTGTTTGTTAGATGAGTACTAGATGGTGTGACTATATTATTGGTAACGTTGTTTCGTTGCAGACTCGGAAGTTCCTGTGGACATGTTCTTTATCATCGACACAAGCAGAGGTGTAACACGAGACGAATTGAATAGGATGAAGGAATTTGTCCTAAAGCAAGCAGATGTTTACAAGCTGTCAGACGGGGATGCTGCTGCTGCTAGATTCTCAGTAATAGCATATGCAGACAGGGCAACTATGCAGCTACCATTGAATCGAGGCACTTCAGTAGGAGCATTGAGAAATGCGCTGCTTTCGGTTGGCTTATCTGGGGCAGATAGGCGAGTTGAAAGTGGACTAGAACTGGCAAAAGATACGATCGCGAAGAAGCGAGATGGTGTTAAAGATGACAGAGGTAAGGTGGTAGTGTTGATGGTTGGTGGAAGAAGCGATGCATCTGGTTTGGATTCGATAGTATCGGAAGGAGATGGGTTGAGACGTGCAGGAGCAAAGACAGTGATTATTGGAGTTGGTTCGCAGTTGGATGAGAGTGCTTTGAAATCAGGTGCAAGAAATGAGGAGAGTTTTGTGCGTGTGAAGTCAGCCGATGAACTTCTGGACGCAACTCCTACGATATCGAGTGCAGTGAAAGATGCTGGGAAGACATCGGTGGCCGTTGACATGGTATTCATATTGGGTGCAACTGGCTCGAATGCAGAGAAAGACTTCAATCTGGCAAAGCAGGCAGTGATAGAAATGTTGAAGAAGCTGGACTTGTCGAAGGACAAAGCTCGAGTAGGTGTGATTTTGTATGGACAACGAGCAAGCATTGCACTGCGCTTTGATAGTCTGAAGGATGGAGAGAGTCCTTTGAGTGTTGTCGAGTTGATACGTGCACCAAGAGAAAGGGGCTTCGCCCTGAGCGAAGCACTGAACTTTGCGAGAAATTTCGTGTTCAGTGAGCGATACGGTGGCAGACGTGACGTGCCGAAGACAGCAGTGGTATTTGTAAACCGTGATATTGATGAGGCATCAAGATTAGCTGCAGATGGATTGAGGAAAGATGGCGTGAAGATTATTGCCGTGTCATTGGGTGAGAAAGACAGCAGAGATTCTCTGAAGAGGATTACAAGTAGTGATGATGATATTGGCAGAATAACGAAGCCAGGTGATATTGACGAGGCACTTGCTAAGAGGAGAGGATCATCTCTTGTAGCAGGTAGGTGTAGTTGTGGATGTAAGTGGATGAATATGATGTTCTCAGATGGATTGAGAGTGTGAATGTGAGTTGATGGTGAGATGGGTATGAGAGCGAGTATAAGGAGTGTATGAGTATGAGAGTGGGCAAGGATTTGAGTATGAGTATGATTGTTAGTGTGTTAGGATGTGTAGTGTGTTAGAGTGTGTGTGAGCGTGTGAATGTGTGAGCATGTGAGTGTGTGGGTGGATGGATGGGCGGGTGGGCGGGTGGGTGGGTGGGTGTGTGTGTTTGTGAGTGGTGTGGTTGCTTGTTAATGTATTGGTGTTGTAGTGTGTTGGAAAGTGCGTGATTGGTGGTATAGCATTTAAATTGTTGTGATTTGGTTGGTTTAGGGAGTATAGAGAGTTGATTAGAACTGACTGGCTTTGTTGCAGGGCCTTGTGACAAGGTGAAGTGTGCATTTGGTGGAAGATGCGTTGTAAGCAAAGATGGACGTGGTGAATGCAGTTGTGGTAGGTGTGTATCTACTTCAGGTATGGATCCAGTATGTGGAAGTGATGGAAAAACGTATGCATCGTATTGCCATATTGAATCTGCGATGTGCAAGATGAGGAAGGAGATTAAAGTGGCAAAAAGAGGAGCATGCGGTGAGTACGAGTACTGTATAAGTATAGATGTACTGTATGTAGATTGAAAGACACATATGCGTAGATGATGTATGTAAAGCCTTCGATGGAGTTGTAATAGTGGTGAGTGGTTAGCTAGTTAGGAAGTTATATAGTTAGTTAGTTAGTTAGTTAGTTAGTTAGTTAGTTCGTTAGTTAGTTAGTTAGTTCGTTAGTTATTTAGTTCGTTAGTTAGTTAGTTAGTTCGTTAGGTAGTTAGTTAGTTCGTTAGTTAGTTAGTTCGTTAGTTAGTTAGTTAGTTCGTTAGGTAGTTAGTTAGTTGGTTAGTTAGTTAGTTACTAGTTATTTAGTTATGTAGCTATTTACTTTGGTTGTTTGGTTGTTTGTTTCTTAGTTTGTGGGTGTGTGCATGTGTGTGTGTATGTGTGTGTATGTGTGTATGTGTGTGTTTGTTTCTGTGTTTGTTTGTTTGTTTGTTTGTGTGTGCAGGTGTGTACAGGTGTATGTTTACGTGGCTGGTTGCTTGTAGTTGTGTGTGATCTGTTGATTGTGTGATGGCTTATATGGATGGAATTGTCATATTGTAGTGTAGGATTATGATGTAGTTGTTGTGTTTTATGGTTGTTGTTGATTGAGATGCTAGCATTATGAGGTGTTAAAGGAATGTGTTTGTTAGATGAGTACTAGATGGTGTGACTATATTATTGGTAATGTTGTTTCGTTGCAGACTCGGAAGTTCCTGTGGACATGTTCTTTATCATCGACACAAGCAGAGGTGTAACACGAGACGAATTGAATAGGATGAAGGAATTTGTCCTAAAGCAAGCAGATGTTTACAAGCTGTCAGACGGGGATGCTGCTGCTGCTAGATTCTCAGTAATAGCATATGCAGACAGGGCAACTATGCAGCTACCATTGAATCGAGGCACTTCAGTAGGAGCATTGAGAAATGCGCTGCTTTCGGTTGGCTTATCTGGGGCAGATAGGCGAGTTGAAAGTGGACTAGAACTGGCAAAAGATACGATCGTGAAGAAGCGAGATGGTGTTAAAGATGACAGAGGTAAGGTGGTAGTGTTGATGGTTGGTGGAAGAAGCGATGCATCTGGTTTGGATTCGATAGTATCGGAAGGAGATGGGTTGAGACGTGCAGGAGCAAAGACAGTGATTATTGGAGTTGGTTCGCAGTTGGATGAGAGTGCTTTGAAATCAGGTGCAAGAAATGAGGAGAGTTTTGTGCGTGTGAAGTCAGCCGATGAACTTCTGGACGCAACTCCAACGATATCGAGTGCAGTGAAAGATGCTGGGAAGACATCGGTGGCCGTTGACATGGTATTCATATTGGGTGCAACTGGCTCGAATGCAGAGAAAGACTTCAATCTGGCAAAGCAGGCAGTGATAGAAATGTTGAAGAAGCTGGACTTGTCGAAGGACAAAGCTCGAGTAGGTGTGATTTTGTATGGACAACGAGCAAGCATTGCACTGCGCTTTGATAGTCTGAAGGATGGAGAGAGTCCTTTGAGTGTTGTCGAGTTGATACGTGCACCAAGAGAAAGGGGCTTCGCCCTGAGCGAAGCACTGAACTTTGCGAGAAATTTCGTGTTCAGTGAGCGATACGGTGGCAGACGTGACGTGCCGAAGACAGCAGTGGTATTTGTAAACCGTGATATTGATGAGGCATCAAGATTAGCTGCAGATGGATTGAGGAAAGATGGCGTGAAGATTATTGCCGTGTCATTGGGTGAGAAAGACAGCAGAGATTCTCTGAAGAGGATTACAAGTAGTGATGATGATATTGGCAGAATAACGAAGCCAGGTGATATTGACGAGGCACTTGCTAAGAGGAGAGGATCATCTCTTGTAGCAGGTAGGTGTAGTTGTGGATGTAAGTGGATGAATATGATGTTCTCAGATGGATTGAGAGTGTGAATGTGAGTTGATGGTGAGATGGGTATGAGAGCGAGTATAAGGAGTGTATGAGTATGAGAGTGGGCAAGGATTTGAGTATGAGTATGATTGTTAGTGTGTTAGGATGTGTAGTGTGTTAGAGTGTGTGTGAGCGTGTGAATGTGTGAGCATGTGAGTGTGTGGGTGGATGGATGGGCGGGTGGGCGGGTGGGTGGGTGGGTGTGTGTGTTTGTGAGTGGTGTGGTTGCTTGTTAATGTATTGGTGTTGTAGTGTGTTGGAAAGTGCGTGATTGGTGGTATAGCATTTAAATTGTTGTGATTTGGTTGGTTTAGGGAGTATAGAGAGTTGATTAGAACTGACTGGCTTTGTTGCAGGGCCTTGTGACAAGGTGAAGTGTGCATTTGGTGGAAGATGCGTTGTAAGCAAAGATGGACGTGGTGAATGCAGTTGTGGTAGGTGTGTATCTACTTCAGGTATGGATCCAGTATGTGGAAGTGATGGAAAAACGTATGCATCGTATTGCCATATTGAATCTGCGATGTGCAAGATGAGGAAGGAGATTAAAGTGGCAAAAAGAGGAGCATGCGGTGAGTACGAGTACTGTATAAGTATAGATGTACTGTATGTAGATTGAAAGACACATATGCGTAGATGATGTATGTAAAGCCTTCGATGGAGTTGTAATAGTGGTGAGTGGTTAGCTAGTTAGGTAGTTATATAGTTAGTTAGTTAGTTAGTTAGTTAGTTAGTTAGTTAGTTCGTTAGTTAGTTAGTTAGTTCGTTAGTTATTTAGTTCGTTAGTTAGTTAGTTAGTTCGTTAGGTAGTTAGTTAGTTCGTTAGTTAGTTAGTTCGTTAGTTAGTTAGTTAGTTCGTTAGGTAGTTAGTTAGTTGGTTAGTTAGTTAGTTACTAGTTATTTAGTTATGTAGCTATTTACTTTGGTTGTTTGGTTGTTTGTTTCTTAGTTTGTGGGTGTGTGCATGTGTGTGTGTATGTGTGTGTATGTGTGTATGTGTGTGTTTGTTTCTGTGTTTGTTTGTTTGTTTGTTTGTGTGTGCAGGTGTGTACAGGTGTATGTTTACGTGGCTGGTTGTTTGTAGTTGTGTGTGATCTGTTGATTGTGTGATGGCTTATATGGATGGAATTGTCATATTGTAGTGTAGGATTATGATGTAGTTGTTGTGTTTTATGGTTGTTGTTGATTGAGATGCTAGCATTATGAGGTGTTAAAGGAATGTGTTTGTTAGATGAGTACTAGATGGTGTGACTATATTATTGGTAATGTTGTTTCGTTGCAGACTCGGAAGTTCCTGTGGACATGTTCTTTATCATCGACACAAGCAGAGGTGTAACACGAGACGAATTGAATAGGATGAAGGAATTTGTCCTAAAGCAAGCAGATGTTTACAAGCTGTCAGACGGGGATGCTGCTGCTGCTAGATTCTCAGTAATAGCATATGCAGACAGGGCAACTATGCAGCTACCATTGAATCGAGGCACTTCAGTAGGAGCATTGAGAAATGCGCTGCTTTCGGTTGGCTTATCTGGGGCAGATAGGCGAGTTGAAAGTGGACTAGAACTGGCAAAAGATACGATCGTGAAGAAGCGAGATGGTGTTAAAGATGACAGAGGTAAGGTGGTAGTGTTGATGGTTGGTGGAAGAAGCGATGCATCTGGTTTGGATTCGATAGTATCGGAAGGAGATGGGTTGAGACGTGCAGGAGCAAAGACAGTGATTATTGGAGTTGGTTCGCAGTTGGATGAGAGTGCTTTGAAATCAGGTGCAAGAAATGAGGAGAGTTTTGTGCGTGTGAAGTCAGCCGATGAACTTCTGGACGCAACTCCAACGATATCGAGTGCAGTGAAAGATGCTGGGAAGACATCGGTGGCCGTTGACATGGTATTCATATTGGGTGCAACTGGCTCGAATGCAGAGAAAGACTTCAATCTGGCAAAGCAGGCAGTGATAGAAATGTTGAAGAAGCTGGACTTGTCGAAGGACAAAGCTCGAGTAGGTGTGATTTTGTATGGACAACGAGCAAGCATTGCACTGCGCTTTGATAGTCTGAAGGATGGAGAGAGTCCTTTGAGTGTTGTCGAGTTGATACGTGCACCAAGAGAAAGGGGCTTCGCCCTGAGCGAAGCACTGAACTTTGCGAGAAATTTCGTGTTCAGTGAGCGATACGGTGGCAGACGTGACGTGCCGAAGACAGCAGTGGTATTTGTAAACCGTGATATTGATGAGGCATCAAGATTAGCTGCAGATGGATTGAGGAAAGATGGCGTGAAGATTATTGCCGTGTCATTGGGTGAGAAAGACAGCAGAGATTCTCTGAAGAGGATTACAAGTAGTGATGATGATATTGGCAGAATAACGAAGCCAGGTGATATTGACGAGGCACTTGCTAAGAGGAGAGGATCATCTCTTGTAGCAGGTAGGTGTAGTTGTGGATGTAAGTGGATGAATATGATGTTCTCAGATGGATTGAGAGTGTGAATGTGAGTTGATGGTGAGATGGGTATGAGAGCGAGTATAAGGAGTGTATGAGTATGAGAGTGGGCAAGGATTTGAGTATGAGTATGATTGTTAGTGTGTTAGGATGTGTAGTGTGTTAGAGTGTGTGTGAGCGTGTGAATGTGTGAGCATGTGAGTGTGTGGGTGGATGGATGGGCGGGTGGGCGGGTGGGTGGGTGGGTGTGTGTGTTTGTGAGTGGTGTGGTTGCTTGTTAATGTATTGGTGTTGTAGTGTGTTGGAAAGTGCGTGATTGGTGGTATAGCATTTAAATTGTTGTGATTTGGTTGGTTTAGGGAGTATAGAGAGTTGATTAGAACTGACTGGCTTTGTTGCAGGGCCTTGTGACAAGGTGAAGTGTGCATTTGGTGGAAGATGCGTTGTAAGCAAAGATGGACGTGGTGAATGCAGTTGTGGTAGGTGTGTATCTACTTCAGGTATGGATCCAGTATGTGGAAGTGATGGAAAAACGTATGCATCGTATTGCCATATTGAATCTGCGATGTGCAAGATGAGGAAGGAGATTAAAGTGGCAAAAAGAGGAGCATGCGGTGAGTACGAGTACTGTATAAGTATAGATGTACTGTATGTAGATTGAAAGACACATATGCGTAGATGATGTATGTAAAGCCTTCGATGGAGTTGTAATAGTGGTGAGTGGTTAGCTAGTTAGGTAGTTATATAGTTAGTTAGTTAGTTAGTTAGTTAGTTAGTTAGTTAGTTCGTTAGTTAGTTAGTTAGTTCGTTAGTTATTTAGTTCGTTAGTTAGTTAGCTAGTTCGTTAGGTAGTTAGTTAGTTCGTTAGTTAGTTAGTTCGTTAGTTAGTTAGTTAGTTCGTTAGGTAGTTAGTTAGTTGGTTAGTTAGTTAGTTACTAGTTATTTAGTTATGTAGCTATTTACTTTGGTTGTTTGGTTGTTTGTTTCTTAGTTTGTGGGTGTGTGCATGTGTGTGTGTATGTGTGTGTATGTGTGTATGTGTGTGTTTGTTTCTGTGTTTGTTTGTTTGTTTGTTTGTGTGTGCAGGTGTGTACAGGTGTATGTTTACGTGGCTGGTTGTTTGTAGTTGTGTGTGATCTGTTGATTGTGTGATGGCTTATATGGATGGAATTGTCATATTGTAGTGTAGGATTATGATGTAGTTGTTGTGTTTTATGGTTGTTGTTGATTGAGATGCTAGCATTATGAGGTGTTAAAGGAATGTGTTTGTTAGATGAGTACTAGATGGTGTGACTATATTATTGGTAATGTTGTTTCGTTGCAGACTCGGAAGTTCCTGTGGACATGTTCTTTATCATCGACACAAGCAGAGGTGTAACACGAGACGAATTGAATAGGATGAAGGAATTTGTCCTAAAGCAAGCAGATGTTTACAAGCTGTCAGACGGGGATGCTGCTGCTGCTAGATTCTCAGTAATAGCATATGCAGACAGGGCAACTATGCAGCTACCATTGAATCGAGGCACTTCAGTAGGAGCATTGAGAAATGCGCTGCTTTCGGTTGGCTTATCTGGGGCAGATAGGCGAGTTGAAAGTGGACTAGAACTGGCAAAAGATACGATCGCGAAGAAGCGAGATGGTGTTAAAGATGACAGAGGTAAGGTGGTAGTGTTGATGGTTGGTGGAAGAAGCGATGCATCTGGTTTGGATTCGATAGTATCGGAAGGAGATGGGTTGAGACGTGCAGGAGCAAAGACAGTGATTATTGGAGTTGGTTCGCAGTTGGATGAGAGTGCTTTGAAATCAGGTGCAAGAAATGAGGAGAGTTTTGTGCGTGTGAAGTCAGCCGATGAACTTCTGGACGCAACTCCTATGATATCGAGTGCAGTGAAAGATGCTGGGAAGACATCGGTGGCCGTTGACATGGTATTCATATTGGGTGCAACTGGCTCGAATGCAGAGAAAGACTTCAATCTGGCAAAGCAGGCAGTGATAGAAATGTTGAAGAAGCTGGACTTGTCGAAGGACAAAGCTCGAGTAGGTGTGATTTTGTATGGACAACGAGCAAGCATTGCACTGCGCTTTGATAGTCTGAAGGATGGAGAGAGTCCTTTGAGTGTTGTCGAGTTGATACGTGCACCAAGAGAAAGGGGCTTCGCCCTGAGCGAAGCACTGAACTTTGCGAGAAATTTCGTGTTCAGTGAGCGATACGGTGGCAGACGTGACGTGCCGAAGACAGCAGTGGTATTTGTAAACCGTGATATTGATGAGGCATCAAGATTAGCTGCAGATGGATTGAGGAAAGATGGCGTGAAGATTATTGCCGTGTCATTGGGTGAGAAAGACAGCAGAGATTCTCTGAAGAGGATTACAAGTAGTGATGATGATATTGGCAGAATAACGAAGCCAGGTGATATTGACGAGGCACTTGCTAAGAGGAGAGGATCATCTCTTGTAGCAGGTAGGTGTAGTTGTGGATGTAAGTGGATGAATATGATGTTCTCAGATGGATTGAGAGTGTGAATGTGAGTTGATGGTGAGATGGGTATGAGAGCGAGTATAAGGAGTGTATGAGTATGAGAGTGGGCAAGGATTTGAGTATGAGTATGATTGTTAGTGTGTTAGGATGTGTAGTGTGTTAGAGTGTGTGTGAGCGTGTGAATGTGTGAGCATGTGAGTGTGTGGGTGGATGGATGGGCGGGTGGGTGGGTGGGTGTGTGTGTTTGTGAGTGGTGTGGTTGCTTGTTAATGTATTGGTGTTGTAGTGTGTTGGAAAGTGCGTGATTGGTGGTATAGCATTTAAATTGTTGTGATTTGGTTGGTTTAGGGAGTATAGAGAGTTGATTAGAACTGACTGGCTTTGTTGCAGGGCCTTGTGACAAGGTGAAGTGTGCATTTGGTGGAAGATGCGTTGTAAGCAAAGATGGACGTGGTGAATGCAGTTGTGGTAGGTGTGTATCTACTTCAGGTATGGATCCAGTATGTGGAAGTGATGGAAAAACGTATGCATCGTATTGCCATATTGAATCTGCGATGTGCAAGATGAGGAAGGAGATTAAAGTGGCAAAAAGAGGAGCATGCGGTGAGTACGAGTACTGTATAAGTATAGATGTACTGTATGTAGATTGAAAGACACATATGCGTAGATGATGTATGTAAAGCCTTCGATGGAGTTGTAATAGTGGTGAGTGGTTAGCTAGTTAGGTAGTTATATAGTTAGTTAGTTAGTTAGTTAGTTAGTTAGTTAGTTAGTTAGTTCGTTAGTTAGTTAGTTAGTTCGTTAGTTATTTAGTTCGTTAGTTAGTTAGTTAGTTCGTTAGGTAGTTAGTTAGTTCGTTAGTTAGTTAGTTCGTTAGTTAGTTAGTTAGTTCGTTAGGTAGTTAGTTAGTTGGTTAGTTAGTTAGTTACTAGTTATTTAGTTATGTAGCTATTTACTTTGGTTGTTTGGTTGTTTGTTTCTTAGTTTGTGGGTGTGTGCATGTGTGTGTGTATGTGTGTGTATGTGTGTATGTGTGTGTTTGTTTCTGTGTTTGTTTGTTTGTTTGTTTGTGTGTGCAGGTGTGTACAGGTGTATGTTTACGTGGCTGGTTGTTTGTAGTTGTGTGTGATCTGTTGATTGTGTGATGGCTTATATGGATGGAATTGTCATATTGTAGTGTAGGATTATGATGTAGTTGTTGTGTTTTATGGTTGTTGTTGATTGAGATGCTAGCATTATGAGGTGTTAAAGGAATGTGTTTGTTAGATGAGTACTAGATGGTGTGACTATATTATTGGTAATGTTGTTTCGTTGCAGACTCGGAAGTTCCTGTGGACATGTTCTTTATCATCGACACAAGCAGAGGTGTAACACGAGACGAATTGAATAGGATGAAGGAATTTGTCCTAAAGCAAGCAGATGTTTACAAGCTGTCAGACGGGGATGCTGCTGCTGCTAGATTCTCAGTAATAGCATATGCAGACAGGGCAACTATGCAGCTACCATTGAATCGAGGCACTTCAGTAGGAGCATTGAGAAATGCGCTGCTTTCGGTTGGCTTATCTGGGGCAGATAGGCGAGTTGAAAGTGGACTAGAACTGGCAAAAGATACGATCGCGAAGAAGCGAGATGGTGTTAAAGATGACAGAGGTAAGGTGGTAGTGTTGATGGTTGGTGGAAGAAGCGATGCATCTGGTTTGGATTCGATAGTATCGGAAGGAGATGGGTTGAGACGTGCAGGAGCAAAGACAGTGATTATTGGAGTTGGTTCGCAGTTGGATGAGAGTGCTTTGAAATCAGGTGCAAGAAATGAGGAGAGTTTTGTGCGTGTGAAGTCAGCCGATGAACTTCTGGACGCAACTCCTACGATATCGAGTGCAGTGAAAGATGCTGGGAAGACATCGGTGGCCGTTGACATGGTATTCATATTGGGTGCAACTGGCTCGAATGCAGAGAAAGACTTCAATCTGGCAAAGCAGGCAGTGATAGAAATGTTGAAGAAGCTGGACTTGTCGAAGGACAAAGCTCGAGTAGGTGTGATTTTGTATGGACAACGAGCAAGCATTGCACTGCGCTTTGATAGTCTGAAGGATGGAGAGAGTCCTTTGAGTGTTGTCGAGTTGATACGTGCACCAAGAGAAAGGGGCTTCGCCCTGAGCGAAGCACTGAACTTTGCGAGAAATTTCGTGTTCAGTGAGCGATACGGTGGCAGACGTGACGTGCCGAAGACAGCAGTGGTATTTGTAAACCGTGATATTGATGAGGCATCAAGATTAGCTGCAGATGGATTGAGGAAAGATGGCGTGAAGATTATTGCCGTGTCATTGGGTGAGAAAGACAGCAGAGATTCTCTGAAGAGGATTACAAGTAGTGATGATGATATTGGCAGAATAACGAAGCCAGGTGATATTGACGAGGCACTTGCTAAGAGGAGAGGATCATCTCTTGTAGCAGGTAGGTGTAGTTGTGGATGTAAGTGGATGAATATGATGTTCTCAGATGGATTGAGAGTGTGAATGTGAGTTGATGGTGAGATGGGTATGAGAGCGAGTATAAGGAGTGTATGAGTATGAGAGTGGGCAAGGATTTGAGTATGAGTATGATTGTTAGTGTGTTAGGATGTGTAGTGTGTTAGAGTGTGTGTGAGCGTGTGAATGTGTGAGCATGTGAGTGTGTGGGTGGATGGATGGGCGGGTGGGCGGGTGGGTGGGTGGGTGTGTGTGTTTGTGAGTGGTGTGGTTGCTTGTTAATGTATTGGTGTTGTAGTGTGTTGGAAAGTGCGTGATTGGTGGTATAGCATTTAAATTGTTGTGATTTGGTTGGTTTAGGGAGTATAGAGAGTTGATTAGAACTGACTGGCTTTGTTGCAGGGCCTTGTGACAAGGTGAAGTGTGCATTTGGTGGAAGATGCGTTGTAAGCAAAGATGGACGTGGTGAATGCAGTTGTGGTAGGTGTGTATCTACTTCAGGTATGGATCCAGTATGTGGAAGTGATGGAAAAACGTATGCATCGTATTGCCATATTGAATCTGCGATGTGCAAGATGAGGAAGGAGATTAAAGTGGCAAAAAGAGGAGCATGCGGTGAGTACGAGTACTGTATAAGTATAGATGTACTGTATGTAGATTGAAAGACACATATGCGTAGATGATGTATGTAAAGCCTTCGATGGAGTTGTAATAGTGGTGAGTGGTTAGCTAGTTAGGTAGTTATATAGTTAGTTAGTTAGTTAGTTAGTTAGTTAGTTAGTTAGTTAGTTAGTTCGTTAGTTAGTTCGTTAGGTAGTTAGTTAGTTAGTTAGTTAGTTAGTTAGTGAGTTATTTAGTTATGTAGCTATTTACTTTGGTTGTTTGGTTGCTTGTTTCTTAGTTTGTGGGTGTGTGCGTGTGTGTGTGTGTATGTGTGTGTATGTGTGTATGTGTGTGTATGTGTGTATGTGTGTGTTTGTTTCTGTGTTTGTTTGTTTGTTTGTTTGTGTGTGCAGGTGTGTACAGGTGTATGTTTACGTGGCTGGTTGTTTGTAGTTGTGTGTGATCTGTTGATTGTGTGATGGCTTATATGGATGGAATTGTCATATTGTAGTGTAGGATTATGATGTAGTTGTTGTGTTTTATGGTTGTTGTTGATTGAGATGCTAGCATTATGAGGTGTTAAAGGAATGTGTTTGTTAGATGAGTACTAGATGGTGTGACTATATTATTGGTAATGTTGTTTCGTTGCAGACTCGGAAGTTCCTGTGGACATGTTCTTTATCATCGACACAAGCAGAGGTGTAACACGAGACGAATTGAATAGGATGAAGGAATTTGTCCTAAAGCAAGCAGATGTTTACAAGCTGTCAGACGGGGATGCTGCTGCTGCTAGATTCTCAGTAATAGCATATGCAGACAGGGCAACTATGCAGCTACCATTGAATCGAGGCACTTCAGTAGGAGCATTGAGAAATGCGCTGCTTTCGGTTGGCTTATCTGGGGCAGATAGGCGAGTTGAAAGTGGACTAGAACTGGCAAAAGATACGATCGCGAAGAAGCGAGATGGTGTTAAAGATGACAGAGGTAAGGTGGTAGTGTTGATGGTTGGTGGAAGAAGCGATGCATCTGGTTTGGATTCGATAGTATCGGAAGGAGATGGGTTGAGACGTGCAGGAGCAAAGACAGTGATTATTGGAGTTGGTTCGCAGTTGGATGAGAGTGCTTTGAAATCAGGTGCAAGAAATGAGGAGAGTTTTGTGCGTGTGAAGTCAGCCGATGAACTTCTGGACGCAACTCCTACGATATCGAGTGCAGTGAAAGATGCTGGGAAGACATCGGTGGCCGTTGACATGGTATTCATATTGGGTGCAACTGGCTCGAATGCAGAGAAAGACTTCAATCTGGCAAAGCAGGCAGTGATAGAAATGTTGAAGAAGCTGGACTTGTCGAAGGACAAAGCTCGAGTAGGTGTGATTTTGTATGGACAACGAGCAAGCATTGCACTGCGCTTTGATAGTCTGAAGGATGGAGAGAGTCCTTTGAGTGTTGTCGAGTTGATACGTGCACCAAGAGAAAGGGGCTTCGCCCTGAGCGAAGCACTGAACTTTGCGAGAAATTTCGTGTTCAGTGAGCGATACGGTGGCAGACGTGACGTGCCGAAGACAGCAGTGGTATTTGTAAACCGTGATATTGATGAGGCATCAAGATTAGCTGCAGATGGATTGAGGAAAGATGGCGTGAAGATTATTGCCGTGTCATTGGGTGAGAAAGACAGCAGAGATTCTCTGAAGAGGATTACAAGTAGTGATGATGATATTGGCAGAATAACGAAGCCAGGTGATATTGACGAGGCACTTGCTAAGAGGAGAGGATCATCTCTTGTAGCAGGTAGGTGTAGTTGTGGATGTAAGTGGATGAATATGATGTTCTCAGATGGATTGAGAGTGTGAATGTGAGTTGATGGTGAGATGGGTATGAGAGCGAGTATAAGGAGTGTATGAGTATGAGAGTGGGCAAGGATTTGAGTATGAGTATGATTGTTAGTGTGTTAGGATGTGTAGTGTGTTAGAGTGTGTGTGAGCGTGTGAATGTGTGAGCATGTGAGTGTGTGGGTGGATGGATGGGCGGGTGGGTGTGTGTGTTTGTGAGTGGTGTGGTTGCTTGTTAATGTATTGGTGTTGTAGTGTGTTGGAAAGTGCGTGATTGGTGGTACAGCATTTAAATTGTTGTGATTTGGTTGGTTTAGGGAGTATAGAGAGTTGATTAGAACTGACTGGCTTTGTTGCAGGGCCTTGTGACAAGGTGAAGTGTGCATTTGGTGGAAGATGCGTTGTAAGCAAAGATGGACGTGGTGAATGCAGTTGTGGTAGGTGTGTATCTACTTCAGGTATGGATCCAGTATGTGGAAGTGATGGAAAAACGTATGCATCGTATTGCCATATTGAATCTGCGATGTGCAAGATGAGGAAGGAGATTAAAGTGGCAAAAAGAGGAGCATGCGGTGAGTACGAGTACTGTATAAGTATAGATGTACTGTATGTAGATTGAAAGACACATATGCGTAGATGATGTATGTAAAGCCTTCGATGGAGTTGTAATAGTGGTGAGTGGTTAGCTAGTTAGGTAGTTATATAGTTAGTTAGTTAGTTAGTTAGTTAGTTAGTTAGTTAGTTAGTTAGTTAGTTAGTTAGTTCGTTAGTTAGTTCGTTAGGTAGTTAGTTAGTTAGTTAGTTAGTTAGTGAGTTATTTAGTTATGTAGCTATTTACTTTGGTTGTTTGGTTGTTTGTTTCTTAGTTTGTGGGTGTGTGCGTGTGTGTGTGTGTATGTGTGTGTATGTGTGTATGTGTGTGTTTGTTTCTGTGTTTGTTTGTTTGTTTGTTTGTGTGTGCAGGTGTGTACAGGTGTATGTTTACGTGGCTGGTTGTTTGTAGTTGTGTGTGATCTGTTGATTGTGTGATGGCTTATATGGATGGAATTGTCATATTGTAGTGTAGGATTATGATGTAGTTGTTGTGTTTTATGGTTGTTGTTGATTGAGATGCTAGCATTATGAGGTGTTAAAGGAATGTGTTTGTTAGATGAGTACTAGATGGTGTGACTATATTATTGGTAATGTTGTTTCGTTGCAGACTCGGAAGTTCCTGTGGACATGTTCTTTATCATCGACACAAGCAGAGGTGTAACACGAGACGAATTGAATAGGATGAAGGAATTTGTCCTAAAGCAAGCAGATGTTTACAAGCTGTCAGACGGGGATGCTGCTGCTGCTAGATTCTCAGTAATAGCATATGCAGACAGGGCAACTATGCAGCTACCATTGAATCGAGGCACTTCAGTAGGAGCATTGAGAAATGCGCTGCTTTCGGTTGGCTTATCTGGGGCAGATAGGCGAGTTGAAAGTGGACTAGAACTGGCAAAAGATACGATCGCGAAGAAGCGAGATGGTGTTAAAGATGACAGAGGTAAGGTGGTAGTGTTGATGGTTGGTGGAAGAAGCGATGCATCTGGTTTGGATTCGATAGTATCGGAAGGAGATGGGTTGAGACGTGCAGGAGCAAAGACAGTGATTATTGGAGTTGGTTCGCAGTTGGATGAGAGTGCTTTGAAATCAGGTGCAAGAAATGAGGAGAGTTTTGTGCGTGTGAAGTCAGCCGATGAACTTCTGGACGCAACTCCTATGATATCGAGTGCAGTGAAAGATGCTGGGAAGACATCGGTGGCCGTTGACATGGTATTCATATTGGGTGCAACTGGCTCGAATGCAGAGAAAGACTTCAATCTGGCAAAGCAGGCAGTGATAGAAATGTTGAAGAAGCTGGACTTGTCGAAGGACAAAGCTCGAGTAGGTGTGATTTTGTATGGACAACGAGCAAGCATTGCACTGCGCTTTGATAGTCTGAAGGATGGAGAGAGTCCTTTGAGTGTTGTCGAGTTGATACGTGCACCAAGAGAAAGGGGCTTCGCCCTGAGCGAAGCACTGAACTTTGCGAGAAATTTCGTGTTCAGTGAGCGATACGGTGGCAGACGTGACGTGCCGAAGACAGCAGTGGTATTTGTAAACCGTGATATTGATGAGGCATCAAGATTAGCTGCAGATGGATTGAGGAAAGATGGCGTGAAGATTATTGCCGTGTCATTGGGTGAGAAAGACAGCAGAGATTCTCTGAAGAGGATTACAAGTAGTGATGATGATATTGGCAGAATAACGAAGCCAGGTGATATTGACGAGGCACTTGCTAAGAGGAGAGGATCATCTCTTGTAGCAGGTAGGTGTAGTTGTGGATGTAAGTGGATGAATATGATGTTCTCAGATGGATTGAGAGTGTGAATGTGAGTTGATGGTGAGATGGGTATGAGAGCGAGTATAAGGAGTGTATGAGTATGAGAGTGGGCAAGGATTTGAGTATGAGTATGATTGTTAGTGTGTTAGGATGTGTAGTGTGTTAGAGTGTGTGTGAGCGTGTGAATGTGTGAGCATGTGAGTGTGTGGGTGGATGGATGGGCGGGCGGGCGGGTGGGTGGGTGGGTGGGTGGGTGTGTGTGTGTGTTTGTGAGTGGTGTGGTTGCTTGTTAATGTATTGGTGTTGTAGTGTGTTGGAAAGTGCGTGATTGGTGGTACAGCATTTAAATTGTTGTGATTTGGTTGGTTTAGGGAGTATAGAGAGTTGATTAGAACTGACTGGCTTTGTTGCAGGGCCTTGTGACAAGGTGAAGTGTGCATTTGGTGGAAGATGCGTTGTAAGCAAAGATGGACGTGGTGAATGCAGTTGTGGTAGGTGTGTATCTACTTCAGGTATGGATCCAGTATGTGGAAGTGATGGAAAAACGTATGCATCGTATTGCCATATTGAATCTGCGATGTGCAAGATGAGGAAGGAGATTAAAGTGGCAAAAAGAGGAGCATGCGGTGAGTACGAGTACTGTATAAGTATAGATGTACTGTATGTAGATTGAAAGACACATATGCGTAGATGATGTATGTAAAGCCTTCGATGGAGTTGTAATAGTGGTGAGTGGTTAGCTAGTTAGGTAGTTATATAGTTAGTTAGTTAGTTAGTTAGTTAGTTAGTTAGTTAGTTCGTTAGTTAGTTCGTTAGGTAGTTAGTTAGTTAGTTAGTTAGTTAGTGAGTTATTTAGTTATGTAGCTATTTACTTTGGTTGTTTGGTTGTTTGTTTCTTAGTTTGTGGGTGTGTGCGTGTGTGTGTGTGTATGTGTGTGTATGTGTGTATGTGTGTGTTTGTTTCTGTGTTTGTTTGTTTGTTTGTTTGTGTGTGCAGGTGTGTACAGGTGTATGTTTACGTGGCTGGTTGTTTGTAGTTGTGTGTGATCTGTTGATTGTGTGATGGCTTATATGGATGGAATTGTCATATTGTAGTGTAGGATTATGATGTAGTTGTTGTGTTTTATGGTTGTTGTTGATTGAGATGCTAGCATTATGAGGTGTTAAAGGAATGTGTTTGTTAGATGAGTACTAGATGGTGTGACTATATTATTGGTAATGTTGTTTCGTTGCAGACTCGGAAGTTCCTGTGGACATGTTCTTTATCATCGACACAAGCAGAGGTGTAACACGAGACGAATTGAATAGGATGAAGGAATTTGTCCTAAAGCAAGCAGATGTTTACAAGCTGTCAGACGGGGATGCTGCTGCTGCTAGATTCTCAGTAATAGCATATGCAGACAGGGCAACTATGCAGCTACCATTGAATCGAGGCACTTCAGTAGGAGCATTGAGAAATGCGCTGCTTTCGGTTGGCTTATCTGGGGCAGATAGGCGAGTTGAAAGTGGACTAGAACTGGCAAAAGATACGATCGCGAAGAAGCGAGATGGTGTTAAAGATGACAGAGGTAAGGTGGTAGTGTTGATGGTTGGTGGAAGAAGCGATGCATCTGGTTTGGATTCGATAGTATCGGAAGGAGATGGGTTGAGACGTGCAGGAGCAAAGACAGTGATTATTGGAGTTGGTTCGCAGTTGGATGAGAGTGCTTTGAAATCAGGTGCAAGAAATGAGGAGAGTTTTGTGCGTGTGAAGTCAGCCGATGAACTTCTGGACGCAACTCCTACGATATCGAGTGCAGTGAAAGATGCTGGGAAGACATCGGTGGCCGTTGACATGGTATTCATATTGGGTGCAACTGGCTCGAATGCAGAGAAAGACTTCAATCTGGCAAAGCAGGCAGTGATAGAAATGTTGAAGAAGCTGGACTTGTCGAAGGACAAAGCTCGAGTAGGTGTGATTTTGTATGGACAACGAGCAAGCATTGCACTGCGCTTTGATAGTCTGAAGGATGGAGAGAGTCCTTTGAGTGTTGTCGAGTTGATACGTGCACCAAGAGAAAGGGGCTTCGCCCTGAGCGAAGCACTGAACTTTGCGAGAAATTTCGTGTTCAGTGAGCGATACGGTGGCAGACGTGACGTGCCGAAGACAGCAGTGGTATTTGTAAACCGTGATATTGATGAGGCATCAAGATTAGCTGCAGATGGATTGAGGAAAGATGGCGTGAAGATTATTGCCGTGTCATTGGGTGAGAAAGACAGCAGAGATTCTCTGAAGAGGATTACAAGTAGTGATGATGATATTGGCAGAATAACGAAGCCAGGTGATATTGACGAGGCACTTGCTAAGAGGAGAGGATCATCTCTTGTAGCAGGTAGGTGTAGTTGTGGATGTAAGTGGATGAATATGATGTTATCAGATGGATTGAGAGTGTGAATGTGAGTTGATGGTGAGATGGGTATGAGAGCGAGTATAAGGAGTGTATGAGTATGAGAGTGGGCAAGGATTTGAGTATGAGTACTAGCTTAGTACTGATAGCCCGCTAGAACGCGGGCTCCCCTAGCTCCAGTTGAAATGTTGCATATTAGCCTTGGAAAGACTAACGCTGTGCCCCCATGAAAGTTGCATGGTCTGGTCGCATAGGATCACGAGAAGGTGACGTTATGGGACTATTCGATGGAGCACGTGACTTTCGGCCTTGCATTGTGCAAATCGAAGAAAATTGCGAGAAAAAATTGTGCAAAAAGTGGTCGGATACCTGCGCTAGGCTACGGGGCAGTAAAGGGACAGGAAGAAAGTCAAGAAGCCCCGTAGCCTAGCGCAGGTATCCGACTACTTTTTGCACAATTTTTTCTCGCAATTTTCTTCGATTTGCACAATGCAAGGCCGAAAGTCACGTGCTCCATCGAATAGTCCCATAACGTCACCTTCTCGTGATCCTATGCGACCAGACCATGCAACTTTCATGGGGGCACAGCGTTAGTCTTTCCAAGGCTAATATGCAACATTTCAACTGGAGCTAGGGGAGCCCGCGTTCTAGCGGGCTATCAGTACTAAGCTAGTCTATATTATATGAATTATGCACAGAATTGTTTAAAATGCTCTCTACATTGAGGCGCTAATGCAACTACATTACACATTGTCTCCTGCTTCACTCAATTCTAACTTAAGGAGTTTTGTAAAATCTAGTGATATAATTTTAGGATGTCATAACAGATACAATATAGCACATGAATTGGCAGGTATGAGTGGTTCTGTTATCGTGTAGGTAACCACTAATCTTGTCTACAGAGGTAAAGGATCAAGTCTGACCCATAAATGTAGGTGTTATACAACTGGAATCTGTGATAGGACTGTGTAGTTCAAGGTGATAAAACAAAAGAATATTGCTTAGTATTCCTATATCACAGCTTTATATATATAAAAGAGTGTAAAGCCCATGACTGAGCAGCATGAATCATCATATTAGATTTCAACCAAAGTTCTTGGGGGGAGTTCATAGGTTATGGCTATACAAAACAAATAAAGCAGCTATCCAGTACTAACTTATCTGTTGTACAACCATGTGAAATTCAGATTTCAAACAATAATGGTAGTTGGATAGAAGAAAGTGGCTCCATAAATCAAAATGTTGCTATCTAGTACTAATTCATCCCTAAAAAACTATACTATCATATGCAGAGTGATCCATGGAAGTCAGTAATTCTTTGAATTGAGTCATAATATATATCCTGCATTACCAACTAAGATTTCAAATGAAGGTATTACTTGAGTGGGGGCAAGATAAATTCATCCCTTAAGAGTGTATCATCATGTGCAGAATGGTCTATGGAATTCAGTAATGGAATTTATATCAAATGATCTGAGAAAGAAGGGCAACTGTGTGCCAACAAAAGAATATTTAGTTTAATAGAACCCCTTTAATATGACTTCACCAAAATAACTCTACCATCTATAGTGGAAATAACAATGAGGCCTACTGTAAATAGAGCGAAAACAAAATGAAAAGAGAGTTACTGAGCTGAGAATAAAGTTGGTGACATCCTAGTGTTTGCCTGTAAAATATGTATGATAAAATCAAGGAGTAAATTCGAGTTGAAGGGCAATATCTCAAATGTAAACAAAGTGGCCTAACTCTTGTGACATCCTAACATCCATGTCATGTGCATATACTAAGAATTAAGAGCAAGTTAAAAGCTCCTAGTACATAAGCAAATATTGCATTAAATGCCTCCTGAATATCATAATGATACTTCTGCAGTAACAAAACGGTAATTTAGAACAGAACATCAAGCAAAAACTTAGGGGAACTACCATGATCTTAATGCCCCTGAAGCTCCTGAAGCAAAGGTATGGAATCACCCTCAAAAGACCGCAATTAAATTCCAAAACAAAGGACAACAGGTATCTGCGATCGTGAGATGAACTTGGGAATCCCCTTGCATTTCACCATACACACTATGACAAAAGTAAAGGGTGAAAGTAAAAACTGCAAAATTTGTGTAACCAAATTCAGCAATAGCCCTATACACACTTCAGTGAAAGCATTCCACATACCAATATTTTATCGCCAAACATAACCATATCCTATGCCATTCGTACATGCGGTTAAAGCAATGAATAAATTCCAAGCTACCAAGGAATACAACAGTAAACATACAGTAATCATTTCATTACAATTTAGTAAGAAAAGTAGGATAACTTAGCGAATGAAATCAAGCGAAAAAAGCACTTAACTGAAAGCTGAACGACAAAATTCTCCTCCAAGTCACACGGCAATATTACGGTAGTGCATATCAAAACATTCCCAAATGAAAACAGCACCACACGCCATTCCATTTCATCATAATATGCATAAAGAGCAAACAAACTGCCATAGTCTAGCACAGAATAGAAAGTCAAACATATGTTGAATATGTTTTCACAATTTAGCAGTAAAAGCACGGTGATTTAGCACATAGAATCAAACAACTTGGAGAAGAAGTGTCATGGCGGCAATACCCTCGAGGGAAGGTGGTTGAATCTGGTTGAAAGATATAGAAATAAATGGCTGGCAACAGCAGAATACAGATGAAATGGACAAAGGACATACATGGAATCTTAAATCAATCCATCTACGGAAAACAGAGTCGGTTTACCTGGAAAGACAGTGACAAAAATTTCCTCGCAATCACACACAGCACCATCGTCCTCCATGAACATTCATAAACGTGAAAGCAACAGTCCTGCGCAAAGGTGTCAAGTGAGCATGTCGGAGGGTATAGGAAAGCAATGGCCATAAGTTGAAAGTGGAATATCTCAGCAAAAAGAACAGATATAGAAAAATCCCTCCTTTGTGAGTAAATAGACCCAAGGG
The DNA here is from genome assembly GCA_964019165.1 of Mastigias papua. Taxonomy (NCBI): domain Eukaryota; kingdom Metazoa; phylum Cnidaria; class Scyphozoa; order Rhizostomeae; family Mastigiidae; genus Mastigias; species Mastigias papua. The sequence continues at coordinate 6,966,621 of OZ025285.1, forward strand.
AGAACCCCTAAACCGAGTTTGGTTACAATCCCCCAACAGGCCTAGGAGGAGAAGTGTCATTAAAATTGGGCCAAAAATGGGTCACGTGGTACAAATTCGAGCAATCTGATTGGTTTGGCATAAATTATCATATAGGCATCTTAGTATATAGAGATGATTGTTAGTGTGTTAGGATGTGTAGTGTGTTAGAGTGTGTGTGAGCGTGTGAATGTGTGAGCATGTGAGTGTGTGGGTGGATGGATGGGCGGGTGGGTGTGTGTGTTTGTGAGTGGTGTGGTTGCTTGTTAATGTATTGGTGTTGTAGTGTGTTGGAAAGTGCGTGATTGGTGGTACAGCATTTAAATTGTTGTGATTTGGTTGGTTTAGGGAGTATAGAGAGTTGATTAGAACTGACTGGCTTTGTTGCAGGGCCTTGTGACAAGGTGAAGTGTGCATTTGGTGGAAGATGCGTTGTAAGCAAAGATGGACGTGGTGAATGCAGTTGTGGTAGGTGTGTATCTACTTCAGGTATGGATCCAGTATGTGGAAGTGATGGAAAAACGTATGCATCGTATTGCCATATTGAATCTGCGATGTGCAAGATGAGGAAGGAGATTAAAGTGGCAAAAAGAGGAGCATGCGGTGAGTACGAGTACTGTATAAGTATAGATGTACTGTATGTAGATTGAAAGACACATATGCGTAGATGATGTATGTAAAGCCTTCGATGGAGTTGTAATAGTGGTGAGTGGTTAGCTAGTTAGGTAGTTATATAGTTAGTTAGTTAGTTAGTTAGTTAGTTAGTTAGTTAGTTAGTTAGTTCGTTAGTTAGTTCGTTAGGTAGTTAGTTAGTTAGTTAGTTAGTTAGTGAGTTATTTAGTTATGTAGCTATTTACTTTGGTTGTTTGGTTGTTTGTTTCTTAGTTTGTGGGTGTGTGCGTGTGTGTGTGTGTATGTGTGTGTATGTGTGTATGTGTGTGTTTGTTTCTGTGTTTGTTTGTTTGTTTGTTTGTGTGTGCAGGTGTGTACAGGTGTATGTTTACGTGGCTGGTTGTTTGTAGTTGTGTGTGATCTGGTGATTGTGTGATGGCTTATATGGATGGAATTGTCATATTGTAGTGTAGGATTATGATGTAGTTGTTGTGTTTTATGGTTGTTGTTGATTGAGATGCTAGCATTATGAGGTGTTAAAGGAATGTGTTTGTTAGATGAGTACTAGATGGTGTGACTATATTATTGGTAATGTTGTTTCGTTGCAGACTCGGAAGTTCCTGTGGACATGTTCTTTATCATCGACACAAGCAGAGGTGTAACACGAGACGAATTGAATAGGATGAAGGAATTTGTCCTAAAGCAAGCAGATGTTTACAAGCTGTCAGACAGGGATGCTGCTGCTGCTAGATTCTCAGTAATAGCATATGCAGACAGGGCAACTATGCAGCTACCATTGAATCGAGGCACTTCAGTAGGAGCATTGAGAAATGCGCTGCTTTCGGTTGGCTTATCTGGGGCAGATAGGCGAGTTGAAAGTGGACTAGAACTGGCAAAAGATACGATCGCGAAGAAGCGAGATGGTGTTAAAGATGACAGAGGTAAGGTGGTAGTGTTGATGGTTGGTGGAAGAAGCGATGCATCTGGTTTGGATTCGATAGTATCGGAAGGAGATGGGTTGAGACGTGCAGGAGCAAAGACAGTGATTATTGGAGTTGGTTCGCAGTTGGATGAGAGTGCTTTGAAATCAGGTGCAAGAAATGAGGAGAGTTTTGTGCGTGTGAAGTCAGCCGATGAACTTCTGGACGCAACTCCTACGATATCGAGTGCAGTGAAAGATGCTGGGAAGACATCGGTGGCCGTTGACATGGTATTCATATTGGGTGCAACTGGCTCGAATGCAGAGAAAGACTTCAATCTGGCAAAGCAGGCAGTGATAGAAATGTTGAAGAAGCTGGACTTGTCGAAGGACAAAGCTCGAGTAGGTGTGATTTTGTATGGACAACGAGCAAGCATTGCACTGCGCTTTGATAGTCTGAAGGATGGAGAGAGTCCTTTGAGTGTTGTCGAGTTGATACGTGCACCAAGAGAAAGGGGCTTCGCCCTGAGCGAAGCACTGAACTTTGCGAGAAATTTCGTGTTCAGTGAGCGATACGGTGGCAGACGTGACGTGCCGAAGACAGCAGTGGTATTTGTAAACCGTGATATTGATGAGGCATCAAGATTAGCTGCAGATGGATTGAGGAAAGATGGCGTGAAGATTATTGCCGTGTCATTGGGTGAGAAAGACAGCAGAGATTCTCTGAAGAGGATTACAAGTAGTGATGATGATATTGGCAGAATAACGAAGCCAGGTGATATTGACGAGGCACTTGCTAAGAGGAGAGGATCATCTCTTGTAGCAGGTAGGTGTAGTTGTGGATGTAAGTGGATGAATATGATGTTCTCAGATGGATTGAGAGTGTGAATGTGAGTTGATGGTGAGATGGGTATGAGAGCGAGTATAAGGAGTGTATGAGTATGAGAGTGGGCAAGGATTTGAGTATGAGTATGATTGTTAGTGTGTTAGGATGTGTAGTGTGTTAGAGTGTGTGTGAGCGTGTGAATGTGTGAGCATGTGAGTGTGTGGGTGGATGGATGGGCGGGTGGGTGTGTGTGTTTGTGAGTGGTGTGGTTGCTTGTTAATGTATTGGTGTTGTAGTGTGTTGGAAAGTGCGTGATTGGTGGTACAGCATTTAAATTGTTGTGATTTGGTTGGTTTAGGGAGTATAGAGAGTTGATTAGAACTGACTGGCTTTGTTGCAGGGCCTTGTGACAAGGTGAAGTGTGCATTTGGTGGAAGATGCGTTGTAAGCAAAGATGGACGTGGTGAATGCAGTTGTGGTAGGTGTGTATCTACTTCAGGTATGGATCCAGTATGTGGAAGTGATGGAAAAACGTATGCATCGTATTGCCATATTGAATCTGCGATGTGCAAGATGAGGAAGGAGATTAAAGTGGCAAAAAGAGGAGCATGCGGTGAGTACGAGTACTGTATAAGTATAGATGTACTGTATGTAGATTGAAAGACACATATGCGTAGATGATGTATGTAAAGCCTTCGATGGAGTTGTAATAGTGGTGAGTGGTTAGCTAGTTAGGTAGTTATATAGTTAGTTAGTTAGTTAGTTAGTTAGTTAGTTAGTTAGTTAGTTAGTTAGTTAGTTAGTTAGTTCGTTAGTTAGTTCGTTAGGTAGTTAGTTAGTTAGTTAGTTAGTTAGTGAGTTATTTAGTTATGTAGCTATTTACTTTGGTTGTTTGGTTGTTTGTTTCTTAGTTTGTGGGTGTGTGCGTGTGTGTGTGTGTATGTGTGTGTATGTGTGTATGTGTGTGTTTGTTTCTGTGTTTGTTTGTTTGTTTGTTTGTGTGTGCAGGTGTGTACAGGTGTATGTTTACGTGGCTGGTTGTTTGTAGTTGTGTGTGATCTGTTGATTGTGTGATGGCTTATATGGATGGAATTGTCATATTGTAGTGTAGGATTATGATGTAGTTGTTGTGTTTTATGGTTGTTGTTGATTGAGATGCTAGCATTATGAGGTGTTAAAGGAATGTGTTTGTTAGATGAGTACTAGATGGTGTGACTATATTATTGGTAATGTTGTTTCGTTGCAGACTCGGAAGTTCCTGTGGACATGTTCTTTATCATCGACACAAGCAGAGGTGTAACACGAGACGAATTGAATAGGATGAAGGAATTTGTCCTAAAGCAAGCAGATGTTTACAAGCTGTCAGACGGGGATGCTGCTGCTGCTAGATTCTCAGTAATAGCATATGCAGACAGGGCAACTATGCAGCTACCATTGAATCGAGGCACTTCAGTAGGAGCATTGAGAAATGCGCTGCTTTCGGTTGGCTTATCTGGGGCAGATAGGCGAGTTGAAAGTGGACTAGAACTGGCAAAAGATACGATCGCGAAGAAGCGAGATGGTGTTAAAGATGACAGAGGTAAGGTGGTAGTGTTGATGGTTGGTGGAAGAAGCGATGCATCTGGTTTGGATTCGATAGTATCGGAAGGAGATGGGTTGAGACGTGCAGGAGCAAAGACAGTGATTATTGGAGTTGGTTCGCAGTTGGATGAGAGTGCTTTGAAATCAGGTGCAAGAAATGAGGAGAGTTTTGTGCGTGTGAAGTCAGCCGATGAACTTCTGGACGCAACTCCTACGATATCGAGTGCAGTGAAAGATGCTGGGAAGACATCGGTGGCCGTTGACATGGTATTCATATTGGGTGCAACTGGCTCGAATGCAGAGAAAGACTTCAATCTGGCAAAGCAGGCAGTGATAGAAATGTTGAAGAAGCTGGACTTGTCGAAGGACAAAGCTCGAGTAGGTGTGATTTTGTATGGACAACGAGCAAGCATTGCACTGCGCTTTGATAGTCTGAAGGATGGAGAGAGTCCTTTGAGTGTTGTCGAGTTGATACGTGCACCAAGAGAAAGGGGCTTCGCCCTGAGCGAAGCACTGAACTTTGCGAGAAATTTCGTGTTCAGTGAGCGATACGGTGGCAGACGTGACGTGCCGAAGACAGCAGTGGTATTTGTAAACCGTGATATTGATGAGGCATCAAGATTAGCTGCAGATGGATTGAGGAAAGATGGCGTGAAGATTATTGCCGTGTCATTGGGTGAGAAAGACAGCAGAGATTCTCTGAAGAGGATTACAAGTAGTGATGATGATATTGGCAGAATAACGAAGCCAGGTGATATTGACGAGGCACTTGCTAAGAGGAGAGGATCATCTCTTGTAGCAGGTAGGTGTAGTTGTGGATGTAAGTGGATGAATATGATGTTCTCAGATGGATTGAGAGTGTGAATGTGAGTTGATGGTGAGATGGGTATGAGAGCGAGTATAAGGAGTGTATGAGTATGAGAGTGGGCAAGGATTTGAGTATGAGTATGATTGTTAGTGTGTTAGGATGTGTAGTGTGTTAGAGTGTGTGTGAGCGTGTGAATGTGTGAGCATGTGAGTGTGTGGGTGGATGGATGGGCGGGTGGGTGTGTGTGTTTGTGAGTGGTGTGGTTGCTTGTTAATGTATTGGTGTTGTAGTGTGTTGGAAAGTGCGTGATTGGTGGTACAGCATTTAAATTGTTGTGATTTGGTTGGTTTAGGGAGTATAGAGAGTTGATTAGAACTGACTGGCTTTGTTGCAGGGCCTTGTGACAAGGTGAAGTGTGCATTTGGTGGAAGATGCGTTGTAAGCAAAGATGGACGTGGTGAATGCAGTTGTGGTAGGTGTGTATCTACTTCAGGTATGGATCCAGTATGTGGAAGTGATGGAAAAACGTATGCATCGTATTGCCATATTGAATCTGCGATGTGCAAGATGAGGAAGGAGATTAAAGTGGCAAAAAGAGGAGCATGCGGTGAGTACGAGTACTGTATAAGTATAGATGTACTGTATGTAGATTGAAAGACACATATGCGTAGATGATGTATGTAAAGCCTTCGATGGAGTTGTAATAGTGGTGAGTGGTTAGCTAGTTAGGTAGTTATATAGTTAGTTAGTTAGTTAGTTAGTTAGTTAGTTAGTTAGTTAGTTAGTTAGTTAGTTAGTTAGTTAGTTAGTTCGTTAGTTAGTTAGTTAGTTAGTTAGTGAGTTATTTAGTTATGTAGCTATTTACTTTTGGTTGTTTGGTTGTTTGTTTCTTAGTTTGTGGGTGTGTGCGTGTGTGTGTGTGTATGTGTGTGTATGTGTGTATGTGTGTGTTTGTTTCTGTGTTTGATTGTTTGTTTGTTTGTGTGTGCAGGTGTGTACAGGTGTATGTTTACGTGGCTGGTTGTTTGTAGTTGTGTGTGATCTGTTGATTGTGTGATGGCTTATATGGATGGAATTGTCATATTGTAGTGTAGGATTATGATGTAGTTGTTGTGTTTTATGGTTGTTGTTGATTGAGATGCTAGCATTATGAGGTGTTAAAGGAATGTGTTTGTTAGATGAGTACTAGATGGTGTGACTATATTATTGGTAATATTGTTTCGTTGCAGACTCGGAAGTTCCTGTGGACATGTTCTTTATCATCGACACAAGCAGAGGTGTAACACGAGACGAATTGAATAGGATGAAGGAATTTGTCCTAAAGCAAGCAGATGTTTACAAGCTGTCAGACGGGGATGCTGCTGCTGCTAGATTCTCAGTAATAGCATATGCAGACAGGGCAACTATGCAGCTACCATTGAATCGAGGCACTTCAGTAGGAGCATTGAGAAATGCGCTGCTTTCGGTTGGCTTATCTGGGGCAGATAGGCGAGTTGAAAGTGGACTAGAACTGGCAAAAGATACGATCGCGAAGAAGCGAGATGGTGTTAAAGATGACAGAGGTAAGGTGGTAGTGTTGATGGTTGGTGGAAGAAGCGATGCATCTGGTTTGGATTCGATAGTATCGGAAGGAGATGGGTTGAGACGTGCAGGAGCAAAGACAGTGATTATTGGAGTTGGTTCGCAGTTGGATGAGAGTGCTTTGAAATCAGGTGCAAGAAATGAGGAGAGTTTTGTGCGTGTGAAGTCAGCCGATGAACTTCTGGACGCAACTCCTACGATATCGAGTGCAGTGAAAGATGCTGGGAAGACATCGGTGGCCGTTGACATGGTATTCATATTGGGTGCAACTGGCTCGAATGCAGAGAAAGACTTCAATCTGGCAAAGCAGGCAGTGATAGAAATGTTGAAGAAGCTGGACTTGTCGAAGGACAAAGCTCGAGTAGGTGTGATTTTGTATGGACAACGAGCAAGCATTGCACTGCGCTTTGATAGTCTGAAGGATGGAGAGAGTCCTTTGAGTGTTGTCGAGTTGATACGTGCACCAAGAGAAAGGGGCTTCGCCCTGAGCGAAGCACTGAACTTTGCGAGAAATTTCGTGTTCAGTGAGCGATACGGTGGCAGACGTGACGTGCCGAAGACAGCAGTGGTATTTGTAAACCGTGATATTGATGAGGCATCAAGATTAGCTGCAGATGGATTGAGGAAAGATGGCGTGAAGATTATTGCCGTGTCATTGGGTGAGAAAGACAGCAGAGATTCTCTGAAGAGGATTACAAGTAGTGATGATGATATTGGCAGAATAACGAAGCCAGGTGATATTGACGAGGCACTTGCTAAGAGGAGAGGATCATCTCTTGTAGCAGGTAGGTGTAGTTGTGGATGTAAGTGGATGAATATGATGTTCTCAGATGGATTGAGAGTGTGAATGTGAGTTGATGGTGAGATGGGTATGAGAGCGAGTATAAGGAGTGTATGAGTATGAGAGTGGGCAAGGATTTGAGTATGAGTATGATTGTTAGTGTGTTAGGATGTGTAGTGTGTTAGAGTGTGTGTGAGCGTGTGAATGTGTGAGCATGTGAGTGTGTGGGTGGATGGATGGGCGGGTGGGTGTGTGTGTTTGTGAGTGGTGTGGTTGCTTGTTAATGTATTGGTGTTGTAGTGTGTTGGAAAGTGCGTGATTGGTGGTACAGCATTTAAATTGTTGTGATTTGGTTGGTTTAGGGAGTATAGAGAGTTGATTAGAACTGACTGGCTTTGTTGCAGGGCCTTGTGACAAGGTGAAGTGTGCATTTGGTGGAAGATGCGTTGTAAGCAAAGATGGACGTGGTGAATGCAGTTGTGGTAGGTGTGTATCTACTTCAGGTATGGATCCAGTATGTGGAAGTGATGGAAAAACGTATGCATCGTATTGCCATATTGAATCTGCGATGTGCAAGATGAGGAAGGAGATTAAAGTGGCAAAAAGAGGAGCATGCGGTGAGTACGAGTACTGTATAAGTATAGATGTACTGTATGTAGATTGAAAGACACATATGCGTAGATGATGTATGTAAAGCCTTCGATGGAGTTGTAATAGTGGTGAGTGGTTAGCTAGTAAGGTAGTTATATAGTTAGTTAGTTAGTTAGTTAGTTAGTTAGTTAGTTAGTTAGTTAGTTAGTTAGTTAGTTAGTTCGTTAGTTAGTTAGTTAGTTCGTTAGTATAATATCTGATCAATGTCTTCAATACTAAACTGAAAACTAACTACACGTGTTCTAAAGCTATGCTACTAATTTATGATAATTTATGATATGACTAAATATGGAATCAAAACATTATATCTCCCCCTTTCTCGAATAAGTACTTTGAGGTTCATAAGAGTTTGTTCTAAAATGTCCAAATCGAATAAATCAAGTCCATATAACAAAACGAAACAGTAACGTATATATGGGTAAATGAGTTTGAATATATATCGCAAGTGTCATTAACAATCATAAATGTTCTGACCAAATCTCTGGGTCCTTTGTCGATTCCTTCGCGGATATCTTACTTGTAGCTCATTTTCTTGCATAGTTTGCGGTTGATTAACAAAACTATCTTCTTCTAAACCATCTTCAAGAGATTCAGCAATATCACCCATTTTGTCATTCTTAGGTATGCGTTTATAAAAAGAGATGTTTCGTGTAACATAATGTCCATTTCTCAATGCCGTAATTGTAGTTCCTTTCACTTTAACAACTCTATATGGCTTTGGATCAAAATTTGATGAAAATTTGTTTCGACGTTTCTGACGAATTAATACAAAATCACCGATATGAATGTCCCTTTCTTTTGCACCTGATTTTTTGTCTGCATTTTCCTTCATTTTCTCCTTTGCTTTTTCGTCATTTTCACGGATTTCTGTACCTATTGGGCACTTATTTTCATCTATTCTGCTTGGTAATTTGGTACGAATTTCACGATTGAACAGGAGTTTGGCAGGTGAGTGTTTGGTGGTTATGTGAGGGGTTGCTCTGTAATTTAACAAAAATCGATACAATTCTCTTTTCCAATCTCTCCCTTCAATCTGGGCTGTGCGGATAGCTTTTTCCAGTACTTTATTGAAATTTTCTGCTTCCGCATTCGCTTGCGGCCATAAAGGAGTTATTGGAGTAAAGGATATTCCATTTTCATGCATGTAATCTCTCAATTCTTTGCTGTTAAAGGGCGGTCCGTTATCAGTTTTGACTCTAGATGGTAGACCATGAGTTGCAAATATACGACTTAGGTGATTTATCGTAGTAAAGGCAGATGTTGATGTTACTATGGCTATTTCAGGAAATCGGGTATATGCATCTATTACTACTAATATATATTCACCGGAGGGAAAAGGTCCACAGTGATCAAGGTGTAGAGTATGCCATGGGGCAGGTGGAAGTTCGTTCATACGAAGTGGAGCAGGCTTGTTTGCATTACCGACAGCTTGACAGGGTAGACAATTGTCAATCATGTTCTTTACATCTTTGTCGATACCTGGAAACCAGATTTTCTCTCGAATTAGCTGTTTGGTCTTTACAAGACCTTGATGGCCTTCATGAGCTATTGAAATCACCCTAGATCGTAATGATTGAGGAACAATAAGACGTGAACCACGTAAGATAATATTCTTGCGTTCATTTACTGTTAATTCCTCACGAACTTTGGCAAATGACTTTAAATCGTCTGTGTTGATACCGTTTGAGGCCGTTGAAATTGCATTCAGTTTATGCCATGAGTTTGTCTCAATTATGTCAATAAGCATTTGTAACGTTTTATCTTCAAGTGTAGCATCTTGTATCTCTTCGACAGTCAGCGCTTTCGGAATTGCGTGGTTAGCAAGAAAATTTACGTATTCTTCCACATTGTGGTGTGTAGAATTCTTCGTAGGACTTTCCGATCGAATGTGTCTGGACAAAAAGTCTGAAGGGTTTTCATTTCCACACTTGTAAATAACATTAAAATCGTATGCTTGAAGTCTTAAATACCATCGTTCTATTCGCGCTGGAGGCTTAGAACGGGGGTTGCATAGAATCAGTTGTAGGGGTTTGCAATCGGTAAACAGCGTAAATTGTGCTCCATACAAATAAATGTGTAAACGTTCTATTGCCCACACAATGGCCAAAGCCTCTTTCTCAGTCTGAGAATAGCGACGTTCAACATCTGATAAGGCTCTACTAACATAAGAAACAATTTTGCGATCATCTGTATTCGGTGTCTTTTGTGACAAAATTGCAGAGAGTCCGGTAGGCGATGCGTCAGTAAACAATTCAGTCTCTTTAGTTTTATCAAAGTAGGCAATCACCGTGTCGCTAGTTAACGCTTGCTTTATTTTGTCAAACGATTCCTGTGTTTGTGAAGTCCAGCTGAAATGACTGTTTTTGCGAGTTAACGCTCGTAGGGGGGCACTTAGATCACTGAATTGCGGAATAAACTTTGCGCAATAAGTGGCCATGCCGAGAAAACTTCGTACGTCTTTGACGGATTCCGGCGGAGGGGCGGTGTGAATTGCTTCGACTTTCCTGGGGTCAGCGGAAATACCTTGAGCTGAGAAACAATAACCGAAAAATGTAATCTTAGGTTCATTCAGTTTGCATTTAGCTTTATTAAGTGTCAAACCAACTTCTTGAAATCGAGCACAAACATCATGAAGAGCGCGGTCATGTTCAGCTTGAGTTTTTCCAAAAATAACTACATCGTCACTAATATTTAGAACACCTTCAATGTCGGCAATTTGTTTTGAAATGGCATGTTGAAAAATCTCACTAGCTGAAGACGTTCCGAAATTGAGTCGCTTATATCGCATTAAACCTTTATGAGTGACAAAAGTTGTTATAGGTCGACTTTCTTCTGATAAAACTAACTGGTGATAACCGGAGCGGAGATCAAACTTAGAGAATACCGTAGCACCATTAAGTGCAGTGATTAGATCGTCGACAGTAGGACTAGGATAACGCTCACGTTTGATCGCGCAGTTTGGCATACGCATGTCCACGCATTAGCGAACAGTGCCATCTGGTTTAGGAATAATTACAACAGGAGATACCCATGGTGTGCTCGTGCCAACTGAGACTTGTTCAATGATTCCTTGTTGTTCTAAATCGCGAAGAGCGGCGGAAACTTTCTTGCGTAAATGGAAAGGAATGCGGCGTGCAGCTTGAGCAACAGGTTGAACATTTTCATCTATGTGCAACTTCACTTCAAAATTCTTGAGCTTACCAATTCCACAAAATAATGAAGGGTATTTTTGCTCCAAATCATCAACTGTGACAAGTACGTTGTCATTTTTCTGAACAGTATTGATTTCGACACGAATTAAATCAAGGGCAGAGGCAGTTTTGTAACTCAACAGAGAACCAGAATTTCCTTTCACAACATGCAAGCAAGCAGGGGTCAATTTGCGACTAGTCTCAACAACAGTTGTAAATTTGCCAAGTAATGGAAGTTGTTCATGTGAACCGTATGCAAATAATTTTGTTGATGTACGGCCTAACTGGATGCGTGCTTTCTGCTCTAACTTATGGAAAGTAACTTCATCGATAATGTCAAGAGACGCACCAGTATCTATGATCATTGTAATCGGTATGTCGTTTATTTTGACGGTAACTTTAGGCATCTTGCTATCTGCCATTTTCTCGCATGTAAAAATATATTCCTCCTCACTGCTATCAGTTTGCTGATGGCTTTCCTCTTGTTGTTGAATTTGACGAATAGAGGTTGAAGGATGAGTACGCTTAGGAAATTGACGTTTATGCTGACGGGGCTGTGGTACGGTATGCGATTGAGATTTTGGACGGCCTTTGCAAACTTTTGCGAAATGTCCCGTTTTACCACACTGGCGGCATATCTCATCTGTGGCGGGGCAAGGTTTGGTTTTGTGAGGCCACGAAAATCCACATCTGTAACACTTGTGTGACGTACATTTCGTTACCACTTGTACGGATTTTGATTCGGATTTCTCAAGGCTGACTTCAATATCTCTTGCTTGCGCTTCACTAGCTTCCAAAGCTCTGGCTTTAGACAGTAGGTTTTCAAGCGTCAGCTTGTCTTCACGCAATGCAAAACGGCGAAGAGATTTCGACAAACAATTCTGTATAATTGTAGCCTTTAACTCCTTTTCTAAATCTCCAAATTCGCAATGTGCAGCAAGCTTACGAAGACGCGTAACATATTGATCAGTGGTTTCATCCACGTGCTGTTGTGCCTGGCGGAATTGAAAAATTTCAAAATCGACATTCTTTTTCGGTAAGAAGTAGGCATCGAGTTTCGCGATAGTAGTGGCATAATCTTGTGCTTCACCTTCGTCAACGGGCAATGTATCGTACAGCTCTTGAGTTTCGGCACCCGCTTGATATAATAAAAGAGCTCGTTTTTGTGCATCATTTGTTACGTTGACGGCAAGTATGTATGTCTCAAAGCGGCGCTTCCATTGAGTCCAACGCTGGCCTAACGAGGACGGATCTGATACCGGATCAAATTGTGGAAGAGGAGAAACATCGATTCTACCTGCAGTTGCCATTTTGAGAGCAGTTCTGAGAACGAAACACTATCGAAACAAGATTATTCAGAGATACCTCGTCGCCATTATAATATCTGATCAATGTCTTCAATACTAAACTGAAAACTAACTACACGTGTTCTAAAGCTATGCTACTAATTTATGATAATTTATGATATGACTAAATATGGAATCAAAACATTATAGTTAGTTAGTTAGTTCGTTAGGTAGTTAGTTAGTTCGTTAGGTAGTTAGTTAGTTCGTTAGTTAGTTAGTTCGTTAGGTAGTTAGTTAGTTAGTTAGTTAGTTAGTTACTAGTTATTTAGTTATGTAGCTATTTACTTTGGTTGTTTGGTTGTTTGTTTCTTAGTTTGTGGGTGTGTGCATGTGTGTGTGTATGTGTGTGTATGTGTGTATGTGTGTATGTGTGTGTTTGTTTCTGTGTTTGTTTGTTTGTTTGTTTGTGTGTGCAGGTGTGTACAGGTGTATGTTTACGTGGCTGGTTGTTTGTAGTTGTGTGTGATCTGTTGATTGTGTGATGGCTTATATGGATGGAATTGTCATATTGTAGTGTAGGATTATGATGTAGTTGTTGTGTTTTATGGTTGTTGTTGATTGAGATGCTAGCATTATGAGGTGTTAAAGGAATGTGTTTGTTAGATGAGTACTAGATGGTGTGACTATATTATTGGTAATGTTGTTTCGTTGCAGACTCGGAAGTTCCTGTGGACATGTTCTTTATCATCGACACAAGCAGAGGTGTAACACGAGACGAATTGAATAGGATGAAGGAATTTGTCCTAAAGCAAGCAGATGTTTACAAGCTGTCAGACGGGGATGCTGCTGCTGCTAGATTCTCAGTAATAGCATATGCAGACAGGGCAACTATGCAGCTACCATTGAATCGAGGCACTTCAGTAGGAGCATTGAGAAATGCGCTGCTTTCGGTTGGCTTATCTGGGGCAGATAGGCGAGTTGAAAGTGGACTAGAACTGGCAAAAGATACGATCGCGAAGAAGCGAGATGGTGTTAAAGATGACAGAGGTAAGGTGGTAGTGTTGATGGTTGGTGGAAGAAGCGATGCATCTGGTTTGGATTCGATAGTATCGGAAGGAGATGGGTTGAGACGTGCAGGAGCAAAGACAGTGATTATTGGAGTTGGTTCGCAGTTGGATGAGAGTGCTTTGAAATCAGGTGCAAGAAATGAGGAGAGTTTTGTGCGTGTGAAGTCAGCCGATGAACTTCTGGACGCAACTCCTACGATATCGAGTGCAGTGAAAGATGCTGGGAAGACATCGGTGGCCGTTGACATGGTATTCATATTGGGTGCAACTGGCTCGAATGCAGAGAAAGACTTCAATCTGGCAAAGCAGGCAGTGATAGAAATGTTGAAGAAGCTGGACTTGTCGAAGGACAAAGCTCGAGTAGGTGTGATTTTGTATGGACAACGAGCAAGCATTGCACTGCGCTTTGATAGTCTGAAGGATGGAGAGAGTCCTTTGAGTGTTGTCGAGTTGATACGTGCACCAAGAGAAAGGGGCTTCGCCCTGAGCGAAGCACTGAACTTTGCGAGAAATTTCGTGTTCAGTGAGCGATACGGTGGCAGACGTGACGTGCCGAAGACAGCAGTGGTATTTGTAAACCGTGATATTGATGAGGCATCAAGATTAGCTGCAGATGGATTGAGGAAAGATGGCGTGAAGATTATTGCCGTGTCATTGGGTGAGAAAGACAGCAGAGATTCTCTGAAGAGGATTACAAGTAGTGATGATGATATTGGCAGAATAACGAAGCCAGGTGATATTGACGAGGCACTTGCTAAGAGGAGAGGATCATCTCTTGTAGCAGGTAGGTGTAGTTGTGGATGTAAGTGGATGAATATGATGTTCTCAGATGGATTGAGAGTGTGAATGTGAGTTGATGGTGAGATGGGTATGAGAGCGAGTATAAGGAGTGTATGAGTATGAGAGTGGGCAAGGATTTGAGTATGAGTATGATTGTTAGTGTGTTAGGATGTGTAGTGTGTTAGAGTGTGTGTGAGCGTGTGAATGTGTGAGCATGTGAGTGTGTGGGTGGATGGATGGGCGGGCGGGCGGGTGGGTGGGTGGGTGGGTGGGTGTGTGTGTTTGTGAGTGGTGTGGTTGCTTGTTAATGTATTGGTGTTGTAGTGTGTTGGAAAGTGCGTGATTGGTGGTACAGCATTTAAATTGTTGTGATTTGGTTGGTTTAGGGAGTATAGAGAGTTGATTAGAACTGACTGGCTTTGTTGCAGGGCCTTGTGACAAGGTGAAGTGTGCATTTGGTGGAAGATGCGTTGTAAGCAAAGATGGACGTGGTGAATGCAGTTGTGGTAGGTGTGTATCTACTTCAGGTATGGATCCAGTATGTGGAAGTGATGGAAAAACGTATGCATCGTATTGCCATATTGAATCTGCGATGTGCAAGATGAGGAAGGAGATTAAAGTGGCAAAAAGAGGAGCATGCGGTGAGTACGAGTACTGTATAAGTATAGATGTACTGTATGTAGATTGAAAGACACATATGCGTAGATGATGTATGTAAAGCCTTCGATGGAGTTGTAATAGTGGTGAGTGGTTAGCTAGTTAGGTAGTTATATAGTTAGTTAGCTAGTTAGTTAGTTAGTTAGTTAGTTAGTTAGTTAGTTAGTTAGTTAGTTAGTTAGTTAGTTCGTTAGTTAGTTCGTTAGGTAGTTAGTTAGTTAGTTAGTTAGTTAGTGAGTTATTTAGTTATGTAGCTATTTACTTTGGTTGTTTGGTTGTTTGTTTCTTAGTTTGTGGGTGTGTGCGTGTGTGTGTGTGTATGTGTGTGTATGTGTGTATGTGTGTGTTTGTTTCTGTGTTTGATTGTTTGTTTGTTTGTGTGTGCAGGTGTGTACAGGTGTATGTTTACGTGGCTGGTTGTTTGTAGTTGTATGTGATCTGTTGATTGTGTGATGGCTTATATGGATGGAATTGTCATATTGTAGTGTAGGATTATGATGTAGTTGTTGTGTTTTATGGTTGTTGTTGATTGAGATGCTAGCATTATGAGGTGTTAAAGGAATGTGTTTGTTAGATGAGTACTAGATGGTGTGACTATATTATTGGTAATGTTGTTTCGTTGCAGACTCGGAAGTTCCTGTGGACATGTTCTTTATCATCGACACAAGCAGAGGTGTAACACGAGACGAATTGAATAGGATGAAGGAATTTGTCCTAAAGCAAGCAGATGTTTACAAGCTGTCAGACGGGGATGCTGCTGCTGCTAGATTCTCAGTAATAGCATATGCAGACAGGGCAACTATGCAGCTACCATTGAATCGAGGCACTTCAGTAGGAGCATTGAGAAATGCGCTGCTTTCGGTTGGCTTATCTGGGGCAGATAGGCGAGTTGAAAGTGGACTAGAACTGGCAAAAGATACGATCGTGAAGAAGCGAGATGGTGTTAAAGATGACAGAGGTAAGGTGGTAGTGTTGATGGTTGGTGGAAGAAGCGATGCATCTGGTTTGGATTCGATAGTATCGGAAGGAGATGGGTTGAGACGTGCAGGAGCAAAGACAGTGATTATTGGAGTTGGTTCGCAGTTGGATGAGAGTGCTTTGAAATCAGGTGCAAGAAATGAGGAGAGTTTTGTGCGTGTGAAGTCAGCCGATGAACTTCTGGACGCAACTCCTACGATATCGAGTGCAGTGAAAGATGCTGGGAAGACATCGGTGGCCGTTGACATGGTATTCATATTGGGTGCAACTGGCTCGAATGCAGAGAAAGACTTCAATCTGGCAAAGCAGGCAGTGATAGAAATGTTGAAGAAGCTGGACTTGTCGAAGGACAAAGCTCGAGTAGGTGTGATTTTGTATGGACAACGAGCAAGCATTGCACTGCGCTTTGATAGTCTGAAGGATGGAGAGAGTCCTTTGAGTGTTGTCGAGTTGATACGTGCACCAAGAGAAAGGGGCTTCGCCCTGAGCGAAGCACTGAACTTTGCGAGAAATTTCGTGTTCAGTGAGCGATACGGTGGCAGACGTGACGTGCCGAAGACAGCAGTGGTATTTGTAAACCGTGATATTGATGAGGCATCAAGATTAGCTGCAGATGGATTGAGGAAAGATGGCGTGAAGATTATTGCCGTGTCATTGGGTGAGAAAGACAGCAGAGATTCTCTGAAGAGGATTACAAGTAGTGATGATGATATTGGCAGAATAACGAAGCCAGGTGATATTGACGAGGCACTTGCTAAGAGGAGAGGATCATCTCTTGTAGCAGGTAGGTGTAGTTGTGGATGTAAGTGGATGAATATGATGTTCTCAGATGGATTGAGAGTGTGAATGTGAGTTGATGGTGAGATGGGTATGAGAGCGAGTATAAGGAGTGTATGAGTATGAGAGTGGGCAAGGATTTGAGTATGAGTATGATTGTTAGTGTGTTGGGATGTGTAGTGTGTTAGAGTGTGTGTGAGCGTGTGAATGTGTGAGCATGTGAGTGTGTGGGTGGATGGATGGGCGGGTGGGTGTGTGTGTTTGTGAGTGGTGTGGTTGCTTGTTAATGTATTGGTGTTGTAGTGTGTTGGAAAGTGCGTGATTGGTGGTACAGCATTTAAATTGTTGTGATTTGGTTGGTTTAGGGAGTATAGAGAGTTGATTAGAACTGACTGGCTTTGTTGCAGGGCCTTGTGACAAGGTGAAGTGTGCATTTGGTGGAAGATGCGTTGTAAGCAAAGATGGACGTGGTGAATGCAGTTGTGGTAGGTGTGTATCTACTTCAGGTATGGATCCAGTATGTGGAAGTGATGGAAAAACGTATGCATCGTATTGCCATATTGAATCTGCGATGTGCAAGATGAGGAAGGAGATTAAAGTGGCAAAAAGAGGAGCATGCGGTGAGTACGAGTACTGTATAAGTATAGATGTACTGTATGTAGATTGAAAGACACATATGCGTAGATGATGTATGTAAAGCCTTCGATGGAGTTGTAATAGTGGTGAGTGGTTAGCTAGTAAGGTAGTTATATAGTTAGTTAGTTAGTTAGTTAGTTAGTTAGTTAGTTAGTTAGTTAGTTAGTTAGTTAGTTAGTTAGTTAGTTCGTTAGTTAGTTAGTTAGTTCGTTAGTATAATATCTGATCAATGTCTTCAATACTAAACTGAAAACTAACTACACGTGTTCTAAAGCTATGCTACTAATTTATGATAATTTATGATATGACTAAA
Source organism: Mastigias papua (assembly GCA_964019165.1). Classification (NCBI taxonomy): domain Eukaryota; kingdom Metazoa; phylum Cnidaria; class Scyphozoa; order Rhizostomeae; family Mastigiidae; genus Mastigias; species Mastigias papua. The sequence continues at coordinate 6,984,083 of OZ025285.1, forward strand.
TATGGAATCAAAACATTATATCTCCCCCTTTCTCGAATAAGTACTTTGAGGTTCATAAGAGTTTGTTCTAAAATGTCCAAATCGAATAAATCAAGTCCATATAACAAAACGAAACAGTAACGTATATATGGGTAAATGAGTTTGAATATATATCGCAAGTGTCATTAACAATCATAAATGTTCTGACCAAATCTCTGGGTCCTTTGTCGATTCCTTCGCGGATATCTTACTTGTAGCTCATTTTCTTGCATAGTTTGCGGTTGATTAACAAAACTATCTTCTTCTAAACCATCTTCAAGAGATTCAGCAATATCACCCATTTTGTCATTCTTAGGTATGCGTTTATAAAAAGAGATGTTTCGTGTAACATAATGTCCATTTCTCAATGCCGTAATTGTAGTTCCTTTCACTTTAACAACTCTATATGGCTTTGGATCAAAATTTGATGAAAATTTGTTTCGACGTTTCTGACGAATTAATACAAAATCACCGATATGAATGTCCCTTTCTTTTGCACCTGATTTTTTGTCTGCATTTTCCTTCATTTTCTCCTTTGCTTTTTCGTCATTTTCACGGATTTCTGTACCTATTGGGCACTTATTTTCATCTATTCTGCTTGGTAATTTGGTACGAATTTCACGATTGAACAGGAGTTTGGCAGGTGAGTGTTTGGTGGTTATGTGAGGGGTTGCTCTGTAATTTAACAAAAATCGATACAATTCTCTTTTCCAATCTCTCCCTTCAATCTGGGCTGTGCGGATAGCTTTTTCCAGTACTTTATTGAAATTTTCTGCTTCCGCATTCGCTTGCGGCCATAAAGGAGTTATTGGAGTAAAGGATATTCCATTTTCATGCATGTAATCTCTCAATTCTTTGCTGTTAAAGGGCGGTCCGTTATCAGTTTTGACTCTAGATGGTAGACCATGAGTTGCAAATATACGACTTAGGTGATTTATCGTAGTAAAGGCAGATGTTGATGTTACTATGGCTATTTCAGGAAATCGGGTATATGCATCTATTACTACTAATATATATTCACCGGAGGGAAAAGGTCCACAGTGATCAAGGTGTAGAGTATGCCATGGGGCAGGTGGAAGTTCGTTCATACGAAGTGGAGCAGGCTTGTTTGCATTACCGACAGCTTGACAGGGTAGACAATTGTCAATCATGTTCTTTACATCTTTGTCGATACCTGGAAACCAGATTTTCTCTCGAATTAGCTGTTTGGTCTTTACAAGACCTTGATGGCCTTCATGAGCTATTGAAATCACCCTAGATCGTAATGATTGAGGAACAATAAGACGTGAACCACGTAAGATAATATTCTTGCGTTCATTTACTGTTAATTCCTCACGAACTTTGGCAAATGACTTTAAATCGTCTGTGTTGATACCGTTTGAGGCCGTTGAAATTGCATTCAGTTTATGCCATGAGTTTGTCTCAATTATGTCAATAAGCATTTGTAACGTTTTATCTTCAAGTGTAGCATCTTGTATCTCTTCGACAGTCAGCGCTTTCGGAATTGCGTGGTTAGCAAGAAAATTTACGTATTCTTCCACATTGTGGTGTGTAGAATTCTTCGTAGGACTTTCCGATCGAATGTGTCTGGACAAAAAGTCTGAAGGGTTTTCATTTCCACACTTGTAAATAACATTAAAATCGTATGCTTGAAGTCTTAAATACCATCGTTCTATTCGCGCTGGAGGCTTAGAACGGGGGTTGCATAGAATCAGTTGTAGGGGTTTGCAATCGGTAAACAGCGTAAATTGTGCTCCATACAAATAAATGTGTAAACGTTCTATTGCCCACACAATGGCCAAAGCCTCTTTCTCAGTCTGAGAATAGCGACGTTCAACATCTGATAAGGCTCTACTAACATAAGAAACAATTTTGCGATCATCTGTATTCGGTGTCTTTTGTGACAAAATTGCAGAGAGTCCGGTAGGCGATGCGTCAGTAAACAATTCAGTCTCTTTAGTTTTATCAAAGTAGGCAATCACCGTGTCGCTAGTTAACGCTTGCTTTATTTTGTCAAACGATTCCTGTGTTTGTGAAGTCCAGCTGAAATGACTGTTTTTGCGAGTTAACGCTCGTAGGGGGGCACTTAGATCACTGAATTGCGGAATAAACTTTGCGCAATAAGTGGCCATGCCGAGAAAACTTCGTACGTCTTTGACGGATTCCGGCGGAGGGGCGGTGTGAATTGCTTCGACTTTCCTGGGGTCAGCGGAAATACCTTGAGCTGAGAAACAATAACCGAAAAATGTAATCTTAGGTTCATTCAGTTTGCATTTAGCTTTATTAAGTGTCAAACCAACTTCTTGAAATCGAGCACAAACATCATGAAGAGCGCGGTCATGTTCAGCTTGAGTTTTTCCAAAAATAACTACATCGTCACTAATATTTAGAACACCTTCAATGTCGGCAATTTGTTTTGAAATGGCATGTTGAAAAATCTCACTAGCTGAAGACGTTCCGAAATTGAGTCGCTTATATCGCATTAAACCTTTATGAGTGACAAAAGTTGTTATAGGTCGACTTTCTTCTGATAAAACTAACTGGTGATAACCGGAGCGGAGATCAAACTTAGAGAATACCGTAGCACCATTAAGTGCAGTGATTAGATCGTCGACAGTAGGACTAGGATAACGCTCACGTTTGATCGCGCAGTTTGGCATACGCATGTCCACGCATTAGCGAACAGTGCCATCTGGTTTAGGAATAATTACAACAGGAGATACCCATGGTGTGCTCGTGCCAACTGAGACTTGTTCAATGATTCCTTGTTGTTCTAAATCGCGAAGAGCGGCGGAAACTTTCTTGCGTAAATGGAAAGGAATGCGGCGTGCAGCTTGAGCAACAGGTTGAACATTTTCATCTATGTGCAACTTCACTTCAAAATTCTTGAGCTTACCAATTCCACAAAATAATGAAGGGTATTTTTGCTCCAAATCATCAACTGTGACAAGTACGTTGTCATTTTTCTGAACAGTATTGATTTCGACACGAATTAAATCAAGGGCAGAGGCAGTTTTGTAACTCAACAGAGAACCAGAATTTCCTTTCACAACATGCAAGCAAGCAGGGGTCAATTTGCGACTAGTCTCAACAACAGTTGTAAATTTGCCAAGTAATGGAAGTTGTTCATGTGAACCGTATGCAAATAATTTTGTTGATGTACGGCCTAACTGGATGCGTGCTTTCTGCTCTAACTTATGGAAAGTAACTTCATCGATAATGTCAAGAGACGCACCAGTATCTATGATCATTGTAATCGGTATGTCGTTTATTTTGACGGTAACTTTAGGCATCTTGCTATCTGCCATTTTCTCGCATGTAAAAATATATTCCTCCTCACTGCTATCAGTTTGCTGATGGCTTTCCTCTTGTTGTTGAATTTGACGAATAGAGGTTGAAGGATGAGTACGCTTAGGAAATTGACGTTTATGCTGACGGGGCTGTGGTACGGTATGCGATTGAGATTTTGGACGGCCTTTGCAAACTTTTGCGAAATGTCCCGTTTTACCACACTGGCGGCATATCTCATCTGTGGCGGGGCAAGGTTTGGTTTTGTGAGGCCACGAAAATCCACATCTGTAACACTTGTGTGACGTACATTTCGTTACCACTTGTACGGATTTTGATTCGGATTTCTCAAGGCTGACTTCAATATCTCTTGCTTGCGCTTCACTAGCTTCCAAAGCTCTGGCTTTAGACAGTAGGTTTTCAAGCGTCAGCTTGTCTTCACGCAATGCAAAACGGCGAAGAGATTTCGACAAACAATTCTGTATAATTGTAGCCTTTAACTCCTTTTCTAAATCTCCAAATTCGCAATGTGCAGCAAGCTTACGAAGACGCGTAACATATTGATCAGTGGTTTCATCCACGTGCTGTTGTGCCTGGCGGAATTGAAAAATTTCAAAATCGACATTCTTTTTCGGTAAGAAGTAGGCATCGAGTTTCGCGATAGTAGTGGCATAATCTTGTGCTTCACCTTCGTCAACGGGCAATGTATCGTACAGCTCTTGAGTTTCGGCACCCGCTTGATATAATAAAAGAGCTCGTTTTTGTGCATCATTTGTTACGTTGACGGCAAGTATGTATGTCTCAAAGCGGCGCTTCCATTGAGTCCAACGCTGGCCTAACGAGGACGGATCTGATACCGGATCAAATTGTGGAAGAGGAGAAACATCGATTCTACCTGCAGTTGCCATTTTGAGAGCAGTTCTGAGAACGAAACACTATCGAAACAAGATTATTCAGAGATACCTCGTCGCCATTATAATATCTGATCAATGTCTTCAATACTACACTGAAAACTAACTACACGTGTTCTAAAGCTATGCTACTAATTTATGATAATTTATGATATGACTAAATATGGAATCAAAACATTATAGTTAGTTAGTTAGTTCGTTAGGTAGTTAGTTAGTTCGTTAGGTAGTTAGTTAGTTCGTTAGTTAGTTAGTTCGTTAGGTAGTTAGTTAGTTAGTTAGTTAGTTAGTTACTAGTTATTTAGTTATGTAGCTATTTACTTTGGTTGTTTGGTTGTTTGTTTCTTAGTTTGTGGGTGTGTGCATGTGTGTGTGTATGTGTGTGTATGTGTGTATGTGTGTATGTGTGTGTTTGTTTCTGTGTTTGTTTGTTTGTTTGTTTGTGTGTGCAGGTGTGTACAGGTGTATGTTTACGTGGCTGGTTGTTTGTAGTTGTGTGTGATCTGTTGATTGTGTGATGGCTTATATGGATGGAATTGTCATATTGTAGTGTAGGATTATGATGTAGTTGTTGTGTTTTATGGTTGTTGTTGATTGAGATGCTAGCATTATGAGGTGTTAAAGGAATGTGTTTGTTAGATGAGTACTAGATGGTGTGACTATATTATTGGTAATGTTGTTTCGTTGCAGACTCGGAAGTTCCTGTGGACATGTTCTTTATCATCGACACAAGCAGAGGTGTAACACGAGACGAATTGAATAGGATGAAGGAATTTGTCCTAAAGCAAGCAGATGTTTACAAGCTGTCAGACGGGGATGCTGCTGCTGCTAGATTCTCAGTAATAGCATATGCAGACAGGGCAACTATGCAGCTACCATTGAATCGAGGCACTTCAGTAGGAGCATTGAGAAATGCGCTGCTTTCGGTTGGCTTATCTGGGGCAGATAGGCGAGTTGAAAGTGGACTAGAACTGGCAAAAGATACGATCGCGAAGAAGCGAGATGGTGTTAAAGATGACAGAGGTAAGGTGGTAGTGTTGATGGTTGGTGGAAGAAGCGATGCATCTGGTTTGGATTCGATAGTATCGGAAGGAGATGGGTTGAGACGTGCAGGAGCAAAGACAGTGATTATTGGAGTTGGTTCGCAGTTGGATGAGAGTGCTTTGAAATCAGGTGCAAGAAATGAGGAGAGTTTTGTGCGTGTGAAGTCAGCCGATGAACTTCTGGACGCAACTCCTACGATATCGAGTGCAGTGAAAGATGCTGGGAAGACATCGGTGGCCGTTGACATGGTATTCATATTGGGTGCAACTGGCTCGAATGCAGAGAAAGACTTCAATCTGGCAAAGCAGGCAGTGATAGAAATGTTGAAGAAGCTGGACTTGTCGAAGGACAAAGCTCGAGTAGGTGTGATTTTGTATGGACAACGAGCAAGCATTGCACTGCGCTTTGATAGTCTGAAGGATGGAGAGAGTCCTTTGAGTGTTGTCGAGTTGATACGTGCACCAAGAGAAAGGGGCTTCGCCCTGAGCGAAGCACTGAACTTTGCGAGAAATTTCGTGTTCAGTGAGCGATACGGTGGCAGACGTGACGTGCCGAAGACAGCAGTGGTATTTGTAAACCGTGATATTGATGAGGCATCAAGATTAGCTGCAGATGGATTGAGGAAAGATGGCGTGAAGATTATTGCCGTGTCATTGGGTGAGAAAGACAGCAGAGATTCTCTGAAGAGGATTACAAGTAGTGATGATGATATTGGCAGAATAACGAAGCCAGGTGATATTGACGAGGCACTTGCTAAGAGGAGAGGATCATCTCTTGTAGCAGGTAGGTGTAGTTGTGGATGTAAGTGGATGAATATGATGTTCTCAGATGGATTGAGAGTGTGAATGTGAGTTGATGGTGAGATGGGTATGAGAGCGAGTATAAGGAGTGTATGAGTATGAGAGTGGGCAAGGATTTGAGTATGAGTATGATTGTTAGTGTGTTAGGATGTGTAGTGTGTTAGAGTGTGTGTGAGCGTGTGAATGTGTGAGCATGTGAGTGTGTGGGTGGATGGATGGGCGGGTGGGTGTGTGTGTTTGTGAGTGGTGTGGTTGCTTGTTAATGTATTGGTGTTGTAGTGTGTTGGAAAGTGCGTGATTGGTGGTACAGCATTTAAATTGTTGTGACTTGGTTGGTTTAGGGAGTATAGAGAGTTGATTAGAACTGACTGGCTTTGTTGCAGGGCCTTGTGACAAGGTGAAGTGTGCATTTGGTGGAAGATGCGTTGTAAGCAAAGATGGACGTGGTGAATGCAGTTGTGGTAGGTGTGTATCTACTTCAGGTATGGATCCAGTATGTGGAAGTGATGGAAAAACGTATGCATCGTATTGCCATATTGAATCTGCGATGTGCAAGATGAGGAAGGAGATTAAAGTGGCAAAAAGAGGAGCATGCGGTGAGTACGAGTACTGTATAAGTATAGATGTACTGTATGTAGATTGAAAGACACATATGCGTAGATGATGTATGTAAAGCCTTCGATGGAGTTGTAATAGTGGTGAGTGGTTAGCTAGTAAGGTAGTTATATAGTTAGTTAGTTAGTTAGTTAGTTAGTTAGTTAGTTAGTTAGTTAGTTAGTTAGTTAGTTCGTTAGTTAGTTAGTTAGTTCGTTAGTATAATATCTGATCAATGTCTTCAATACTAAACTGAAAACTAACTACACGTGTTCTAAAGCTATGCTACTAATTTATGATAATTTATGATATGACTAAATATGGAATCAAAACATTATATCTCCCCCTTTCTCGAATAAGTACTTTGAGGTTCATAAGAGTTTGTTCTAAAATGTCCAAATCGAATAAATCAAGTCCATATAACAAAACGAAACAGTAACGTATATATGGGTAAATGAGTTTGAATATATATCGCAAGTGTCATTAACAATCATAAATGTTCTGACCAAATCTCTGGGTCCTTTGTCGATTCCTTCGCGGATATCTTACTTGTAGCTCATTTTCTTGCATAGTTTGCGGTTGATTAACAAAACTATCTTCTTCTAAACCATCTTCAAGAGATTCAGCAATATCACCCATTTTGTCATTCTTAGGTATGCGTTTATAAAAAGAGATGTTTCGTGTAACATAATGTCCATTTCTCAATGCCGTAATTGTAGTTCCTTTCACTTTAACAACTCTATATGGCTTTGGATCAAAATTTGATGAAAATTTGTTTCGACGTTTCTGACGAATTAATACAAAATCACCGATATGAATGTCCCTTTCTTTTGCACCTGATTTTTTGTCTGCATTTTCCTTCATTTTCTCCTTTGCTTTTTCGTCATTTTCACGGATTTCTGTACCTATTGGGCACTTATTTTCATCTATTCTGCTTGGTAATTTGGTACGAATTTCACGATTGAACAGGAGTTTGGCAGGTGAGTGTTTGGTGGTTATGTGAGGGGTTGCTCTGTAATTTAACAAAAATCGATACAATTCTCTTTTCCAATCTCTCCCTTCAATCTGGGCTGTGCGGATAGCTTTTTCCAGTACTTTATTGAAATTTTCTGCTTCCGCATTCGCTTGCGGCCATAAAGGAGTTATTGGAGTAAAGGATATTCCATTTTCATGCATGTAATCTCTCAATTCTTTGCTGTTAAAGGGCGGTCCGTTATCAGTTTTGACTCTAGATGGTAGACCATGAGTTGCAAATATACGACTTAGGTGATTTATCGTAGTAAAGGCAGATGTTGATGTTACTATGGCTATTTCAGGAAATCGGGTATATGCATCTATTACTACTAATATATATTCACCGGAGGGAAAAGGTCCACAGTGATCAAGGTGTAGAGTATGCCATGGGGCAGGTGGAAGTTCGTTCATACGAAGTGGAGCAGGCTTGTTTGCATTACCGACAGCTTGACAGGGTAGACAATTGTCAATCATGTTCTTTACATCTTTGTCGATACCTGGAAACCAGATTTTCTCTCGAATTAGCTGTTTGGTCTTTACAAGACCTTGATGGCCTTCATGAGCTATTGAAATCACCCTAGATCGTAATGATTGAGGAACAATAAGACGTGAACCACGTAAGATAATATTCTTGCGTTCATTTACTGTTAATTCCTCACGAACTTTGGCAAATGACTTTAAATCGTCTGTGTTGATACCGTTTGAGGCCGTTGAAATTGCATTCAGTTTATGCCATGAGTTTGTCTCAATTATGTCAATAAGCATTTGTAACGTTTTATCTTCAAGTGTAGCATCTTGTATCTCTTCGACAGTCAGCGCTTTCGGAATTGCGTGGTTAGCAAGAAAATTTACGTATTCTTCCACATTGTGGTGTGTAGAATTCTTCGTAGGACTTTCCGATCGAATGTGTCTGGACAAAAAGTCTGAAGGGTTTTCATTTCCACACTTGTAAATAACATTAAAATCGTATGCTTGAAGTCTTAAATACCATCGTTCTATTCGCGCTGGAGGCTTAGAACGGGGGTTGCATAGAATCAGTTGTAGGGGTTTGCAATCGGTAAACAGCGTAAATTGTGCTCCATACAAATAAATGTGTAAACGTTCTATTGCCCACACAATGGCCAAAGCCTCTTTCTCAGTCTGAGAATAGCGACGTTCAACATCTGATAAGGCTCTACTAACATAAGAAACAATTTTGCGATCATCTGTATTCGGTGTCTTTTGTGACAAAATTGCAGAGAGTCCGGTAGGCGATGCGTCAGTAAACAATTCAGTCTCTTTAGTTTTATCAAAGTAGGCAATCACCGTGTCGCTAGTTAACGCTTGCTTTATTTTGTCAAACGATTCCTGTGTTTGTGAAGTCCAGCTGAAATGACTGTTTTTGCGAGTTAACGCTCGTAGGGGGGCACTTAGATCACTGAATTGCGGAATAAACTTTGCGCAATAAGTGGCCATGCCGAGAAAACTTCGTACGTCTTTGACGGATTCCGGCGGAGGGGCGGTGTGAATTGCTTCGACTTTCCTGGGGTCAGCGGAAATACCTTGAGCTGAGAAACAATAACCGAAAAATGTAATCTTAGGTTCATTCAGTTTGCATTTAGCTTTATTAAGTGTCAAACCAACTTCTTGAAATCGAGCACAAACATCATGAAGAGCGCGGTCATGTTCAGCTTGAGTTTTTCCAAAAATAACTACATCGTCACTAATATTTAGAACACCTTCAATGTCGGCAATTTGTTTTGAAATGGCATGTTGAAAAATCTCACTAGCTGAAGACGTTCCGAAATTGAGTCGCTTATATCGCATTAAACCTTTATGAGTGACAAAAGTTGTTATAGGTCGACTTTCTTCTGATAAAACTAACTGGTGATAACCGGAGCGGAGATCAAACTTAGAGAATACCGTAGCACCATTAAGTGCAGTGATTAGATCGTCGACAGTAGGACTAGGATAACGCTCACGTTTGATCGCGCAGTTTGGCATACGCATGTCCACGCATTAGCGAACAGTGCCATCTGGTTTAGGAATAATTACAACAGGAGATACCCATGGTGTGCTCGTGCCAACTGAGACTTGTTCAATGATTCCTTGTTGTTCTAAATCGCGAAGAGCGGCGGAAACTTTCTTGCGTAAATGGAAAGGAATGCGGCGTGCAGCTTGAGCAACAGGTTGAACATTTTCATCTATGTGCAACTTCACTTCAAAATTCTTGAGCTTACCAATTCCACAAAATAATGAAGGGTATTTTTGCTCCAAATCATCAACTGTGACAAGTACGTTGTCATTTTTCTGAACAGTATTGATTTCGACACGAATTAAATCAAGGGCAGAGGCAGTTTTGTAACTCAACAGAGAACCAGAATTTCCTTTCACAACATGCAAGCAAGCAGGGGTCAATTTGCGACTAGTCTCAACAACAGTTGTAAATTTGCCAAGTAATGGAAGTTGTTCATGTGAACCGTATGCAAATAATTTTGTTGATGTACGGCCTAACTGGATGCGTGCTTTCTGCTCTAACTTATGGAAAGTAACTTCATCGATAATGTCAAGAGACGCACCAGTATCTATGATCATTGTAATCGGTATGTCGTTTATTTTGACGGTAACTTTAGGCATCTTGCTATCTGCCATTTTCTCGCATGTAAAAATATATTCCTCCTCACTGCTATCAGTTTGCTGATGGCTTTCCTCTTGTTGTTGAATTTGACGAATAGAGGTTGAAGGATGAGTACGCTTAGGAAATTGACGTTTATGCTGACGGGGCTGTGGTACGGTATGCGATTGAGATTTTGGACGGCCTTTGCAAACTTTTGCGAAATGTCCCGTTTTACCACACTGGCGGCATATCTCATCTGTGGCGGGGCAAGGTTTGGTTTTGTGAGGCCACGAAAATCCACATCTGTAACACTTGTGTGACGTACATTTCGTTACCACTTGTACGGATTTTGATTCGGATTTCTCAAGGCTGACTTCAATATCTCTTGCTTGCGCTTCACTAGCTTCCAAAGCTCTGGCTTTAGACAGTAGGTTTTCAAGCGTCAGCTTGTCTTCACGCAATGCAAAACGGCGAAGAGATTTCGACAAACAATTCTGTATAATTGTAGCCTTTAACTCCTTTTCTAAATCTCCAAATTCGCAATGTGCAGCAAGCTTACGAAGACGCGTAACATATTGATCAGTGGTTTCATCCACGTGCTGTTGTGCCTGGCGGAATTGAAAAATTTCAAAATCGACATTCTTTTTCGGTAAGAAGTAGGCATCGAGTTTCGCGATAGTAGTGGCATAATCTTGTGCTTCACCTTCGTCAACGGGCAATGTATCGTACAGCTCTTGAGTTTCGGCACCCGCTTGATATAATAAAAGAGCTCGTTTTTGTGCATCATTTGTTACGTTGACGGCAAGTATGTATGTCTCAAAGCGGCGCTTCCATTGAGTCCAACGCTGGCCTAACGAGGACGGATCTGATACCGGATCAAATTGTGGAAGAGGAGAAACATCGATTCTACCTGCAGTTGCCATTTTGAGAGCAGTTCTGAGAACGAAACACTATCGAAACAAGATTATTCAGAGATACCTCGTCGCCATTATAATATCTGATCAATGTCTTCAATACTAAACTGAAAACTAACTACACGTGTTCTAAAGCTATGCTACTAATTTATGATAATTTATGATATGACTAAATATGGAATCAAAACATTATAGTTAGTTAGTTAGTTCGTTAGTTAGTTAGTTAGTTCGTTAGGTAGTTAGTTAGTTCGTTAGTTAGTTAGTTCGTTAGGTAGTTAGTTAGTTAGTTAGTTAGTTAGTTACTAGTTATTTAGTTATGTAGCTATTTACTTTGGTTGTTTGGTTGTTTGTTTCTTAGTTTGTGGGTGTGTGCATGTGTGTGTGTATGTGTGTGTATGTGTGTATGTGTGTATGTGTGTGTTTGTTTCTGTGTTTGTTTGTTTGTTTGTTTGTGTGTGCAGGTGTGTACAGGTGTATGTTTACGTGGCTGGTTGTTTGTAGTTGTGTGTGATCTGTTGATTGTGTGATGGCTTATATGGATGGAATTGTCATATTGTAGTGTAGGATTATGATGTAGTTGTTGTGTTTTATGGTTGTTGTTGATTGAGATGCTAGCATTATGAGGTGTTAAAGGAATGTGTTTGTTAGATGAGTACTAGATGGTGTGACTATATTATTGGTAATGTTGTTTCGTTGCAGACTCGGAAGTTCCTGTGGACATGTTCTTTATCATCGACACAAGCAGAGGTGTAACACGAGACGAATTGAATAGGATGAAGGAATTTGTCCTAAAGCAAGCAGATGTTTACAAGCTGTCAGACGGGGATGCTGCTGCTGCTAGATTCTCAGTAATAGCATATGCAGACAGGGCAACTATGCAGCTACCATTGAATCGAGGCACTTCAGTAGGAGCATTGAGAAATGCGCTGCTTTCGGTTGGCTTATCTGGGGCAGATAGGCGAGTTGAAAGTGGACTAGAACTGGCAAAAGATACGATCGTGAAGAAGCGAGATGGTGTTAAAGATGACAGAGGTAAGGTGGTAGTGTTGATGGTTGGTGGAAGAAGCGATGCATCTGGTTTGGATTCGATAGTATCGGAAGGAGATGGGTTGAGACGTGCAGGAGCAAAGACAGTGATTATTGGAGTTGGTTCGCAGTTGGATGAGAGTGCTTTGAAATCAGGTGCAAGAAATGAGGAGAGTTTTGTGCGTGTGAAGTCAGCCGATGAACTTCTGGACGCAACTCCTACGATATCGAGTGCAGTGAAAGATGCTGGGAAGACATCGGTGGCCGTTGACATGGTATTCATATTGGGTGCAACTGGCTCGAATGCAGAGAAAGACTTCAATCTGGCAAAGCAGGCAGTGATAGAAATGTTGAAGAAGCTGGACTTGTCGAAGGACAAAGCTCGAGTAGGTGTGATTTTGTATGGACAACGAGCAAGCATTGCACTGCGCTTTGATAGTCTGAAGGATGGAGAGAGTCCTTTGAGTGTTGTCGAGTTGATACGTGCACCAAGAGAAAGGGGCTTCGCCCTGAGCGAAGCACTGAACTTTGCGAGAAATTTCGTGTTCAGTGAGCGATACGGTGGCAGACGTGACGTGCCGAAGACAGCAGTGGTATTTGTAAACCGTGATATTGATGAGGCATCAAGATTAGCTGCAGATGGATTGAGGAAAGATGGCGTGAAGATTATTGCCGTGTCATTGGGTGAGAAAGACAGCAGAGATTCTCTGAAGAGGATTACAAGTAGTGATGATGATATTGGCAGAATAACGAAGCCAGGTGATATTGACGAGGCACTTGCTAAGAGGAGAGGATCATCTCTTGTAGCAGGTAGGTGTAGTTGTGGATGTAAGTGGATGAATATGATGTTCTCAGATGGATTGAGAGTGTGAATGTGAGTTGATGGTGAGATGGGTATGAGAGCGAGTATAAGGAGTGTATGAGTATGAGAGTGGGCAAGGATTTGAGTATGAGTATGATTGTTAGTGTGTTAGGATGTGTAGTGTGTTAGAGTGTGTGTGAGCGTGTGAATGTGTGAGCATGTGAGTGTGTGGGTGGATGGATGGGCGGGCGGGCGGGTGGGTGGGTGGGTGGGTGGGTGTGTGTGTTTGTGAGTGGTGTGGTTGCTTGTTAATGTATTGGTGTTGTAGTGTGTTGGAAAGTGCGTGATTGGTGGTACAGCATTTAAATTGTTGTGATTTGGTTGATTTAGGGAGTATAGAGAGTTGATTAGAACTGACTGGCTTTGTTGCAGGGCCTTGTGACAAGGTGAAGTGTGCATTTGGTGGAAGATGCGTTGTAAGCAAAGATGGACGTGGTGAATGCAGTTGTGGTAGGTGTGTATCTACTTCAGGTATGGATCCAGTATGTGGAAGTGATGGAAAAACGTATGCATCGTATTGCCATATTGAATCTGCGATGTGCAAGATGAGGAAGGAGATTAAAGTGGCAAAAAGAGGAGCATGCGGTGAGTACGAGTACTGTATAAGTATAGATGTACTGTATGTAGATTGAAAGACACATATGCGTAGATGATGTATGTAAAGCCTTCGATGGAGTTGTAATAGTGGTGAGTGGTTAGCTAGTAAGGTAGTTATATAGTTAGTTAGTTAGTTAGTTAGTTAGTTAGTTAGTTAGTTAGTTAGTTCGTTAGTTAGTTCGTTAGTTAGTTAGGTTGTTAGTTAGTTAGTTAGTTAGTTAGATAGTTATTTGGTTAGTTTGTTAGTTAGTTAGTTAGTTAGTTAGGTAGTTAGTTAGTTAGTTTAGTAGTTGGTTAGGTAGTTTGTGGCTTGTTGTTTGTAGTTGTGTGTGATCTGTTGATTGTGTGATGGCTTATATTCATGTAAGTGTACCATTGTGGTTTAGGATTAATATGTCCTCGTGGTTTTTTATGGTTGATGTTGATTGAGATGTTTATGATGCTGTTGGTGATTACTTGAGTTGTGCTATATGGAGCTAAAGAAGTTATGTGTTGTTTCGTAGGGATAGAACGGCCAATTGAATTGATTGTTGCTCTAGATACTACAAAAGGGACTAGTGTGGAGAATTTCCGTGCTGCCAAGGCTCTCTTAAAAACTCTGTTGAAGTCTTACGAGATCTCAAAGTTTGGAACAAATGTGGGAGTACTGTCATACAGCAGAACAGCTCAAGAACTATTGCCATTGCGGTTAGGATTTAACAGATCAACTGTTGCTAGATACCTTGAAGAGGCCGTGTGGCAAGATGGTCCGCGCAACTTAACAAGGGCAGTTTCTCTAGCCTACGATATGTTAGTATCTAAAAAAGGCCAGGATAAACAGAAGAATAAAGTCAAGCAATTACTGCTTATTGTCCTTGATGGAGATCCGAACTTTCCGCGTATTGATGTGTGGTCTTCGCAGTTACGGGCATATGATATCACACCAATAATTGTTGCTGTGGGAGTGCAGGGCCCAGAGAGTCTTCGTCCATTGGCACATGATTCCAAAGATCTGATAGTCGTCGATAACCCTAGGGAGTCTTTGAATGTTTTAGGAAAAGTTGAGGAAAGAAGTGGAAAAAACGCAGGTATGTTTAGCAAGAATGATAGAATACCATTATCCATAACACCATAAATACGCTAAAACTAAATCCGCTGAAATCTGTGACAATGCGAACAGAGCCATTTAACTACTTTGAATTGAAGCAATGTTTAAGTTGCTGTCATCCTCATTTGTAGGAAATTGAGGTTGTATTATGCTGTGTAGAGCCTGAATTTTATCACGTTTTATTTTATTCAGAAGCACCTGTTGCAATGGATTTGACATTTATTTTTGGTGCAAACAGCAAGCACGCAGGAGATAGTTTCAAAGCTGCAAAGGAAATGGCTAGAAAGATTGTCCTATCTCAAAAGATTTCCAAATCGGCTACATTGGTAGGTGCCGTCGTCTACGACAGCGATGCACGATGGGCATTTAGGATAGGAGAGGCGTTGGACACACTCTCTACAAATGATAAAATTAAGAGAGTTCAAAGATACAGAGATGGAAATAACGTTGAAAAAGCTTTGGAACTTGTGCAAATGACATTAGGTAATGTAGATGGCACTACTAGACTTGGTGCATTGAAGACGGTAATACTCTTCTTGGACAATACTGATGGGCTGAGCAAACGTGCTAAGGAAATTGCAAGCCAGTTGAAAGATGCAGGTAGCAAGTTTGTTGTGGTATCTCTTGGAAAAGAAGTTGACGTCAAGGATGTGATCGAGATGCCCAGTGACATTGGAGGTTTCCTTCCAATGGATGATCCTTTAGTGGACGTTGATGACATCGTTGCCTCAATTCGAAAGATGTTGAAATCTGGTACGTTTTACATCCTTAAATGTATGACGGGTCATTTCTTTTTGTTGTACATATTCTAGATATATGTTTGTTGTTCATTTTGTTTTAATCTTCTACTGCACTCTTTGGACTTACAGACCCCTGTGAAAAGCGACAGTGCAGCTTTAATGGCATATGCCGGACGCGAATAGATGTAACAACTGAATGTGTTTGCCCTGTTTGCAAAGCTGATAGTGTTTACTCTCCTGTCTGTGGATTTGATGGGAAAACATATGCAGATATTTGTGAAATGAGGAGCAAATCTTGTAGGGATCAAAAGAAGATACTTTTAGCTAAGAAAGAGCCGTGCGGTAAGCAGATGCTATTACGACTTATTCTTGTGGCCATCGTACTTTAAATTGTCTTCTTTAGATTCTGAAATACCACCGTTATGCCTGTGTCACTATTGTATTGTTGTTGTAAGCACTTGAACCTTGTCGTCTTTTGGGTGTTTGTTTAAGTGGTGATTTATCGACACATTTACTTCAAGTTACAGTTCACGAAAGCTAGCCTAAGTTTCGAGTTTAGTCAGACTCAGCATATCTTATCTAGAAGATCTTGCTGCACATCGAGATGCTCAAAGTTGGGGAACTTGTAACTGATTTACTTGTTTGTACTGTTTTGAAGGTCTTGTTTGGTATATCTATTCCCTACTTATGGCTGTTTGACCAGCATGTTTCATTCAGCTTTATTGTAAACTTACAGCACGAACACATCGAGACGAAAAAGTGTCTTTTTAATTTCTTATGTAATACACACATATATACAATACTAGTACAGTCAATGACTTACTAGTGTACTCTAAGAATTACGGTTGACACAACACTATACCGTTCTCAAATTTTTGTGCACAATAGCCCTGGGTTTCTTCTTTTCTGAAAATGATGACGATGACCGAGATTGTAGCATATTGGTCTGGGTATGAGCTATGTATCACGTGAATATTACCCCAGAATGGAAGTCTGAGCTAGCCCATCCTACAAGCTGGTTCTACTTGTCGCTACATTTGTTATTCACGATAGTATACATGATCGCTTTATGTGTTAGGAATTGCCGGTCGCTTGGATATGATCTTCGCGATAGATGGATCGCAATTCGTCAGCAAAGAGAATTTCATGAAGATTAAGGATTTCTTAGCTGGTGCCGCACGTGCTCTTGCTATATCGCGCAAACAAACTCGTATCGGTTTGTTGACGTTTGGGGGCAAGCTACGACGAGATTTGAGTTTGGAAGGTGGTGCTGTCAGATCTGTTTTGCAACAAGCTATCGGCAATTTGACGCTTGTGGGTGGTACGAGACTACTTGCAAATGCCATAAAGTACGCCAGTGGGAATATGTTTGATAAATTTTCCCCTGCAGAAGGTGGCAAAGCTATAATCGTAGTAACTATAAGTTCAGCTTCACAAAGTGGATTCGAAACTGAGCTTGAATCTTCCTTAGCTGATTTGAATAGAAAGAAGATAAAACTCCTAGTTGTTGGATTGAACAGGATAGCAGCTGATAAAGAACTGGATATGATTGAGAAAAGCCATGCTGTAGTCAATTTGCAACATACTGGGCAACTGAAAAGTGCGTTGACACCAGTTATGGATGAAAGTGGTAAGGCTACAGGTGAGTACCCATCATGCTAGCAGAAGGCTAACAGTCTTTAATATATTGGGTTATTTCAGATTGCTTTTTGCAGTTTTGTCTATGCAATCATCTAGGGCTGCGGCATCTTTACCCAGGTTTGCATTCTATTTCAAAATAAAGAGATCCCTCACATGAAAATGATGACGATAATGCAGGGTAATTTCTATAACTAAGTTTTATTATCATTGAAGGCCTTTTCTGAAGAAACTGCTTTTACTTGAATCCGTTCTTATATTGATATACAAAACATTTTTCACTTAGCTAAAATGCATCCAACAGACCTGGGAATAATTCTTGGTGCTAATGGTCAGATGGCTCCATCGAAGTTCGTTGCGGAGAAGAAATTCGTTGAAGATATGATCAACCAGTACAGTACCTCGCAACCAGACGTAAGATTCGGAGCGATTGTTTATGGTGATGATGCTAGGATTGTGTTTAGATTTGATGATGAGATTGACAGCCAATCGGCAGTCGCGACCATCCGTCAGCTGCAAAGAAGAAGACGAGGGAATAACCTGTTGGCAGCACTTAAACTTGCAAACGAGGATCTTTACGCTAGCAGAAGTATGAGCAGTATAAATCGTACGAAGACTGTGGTTATTTTAATGGATAAGGCGAGTTTTAGAGATCAGAAATTACTTGAGGCAGCAAAGAAGTTGAAGGACAATGGTGTCAAGATCATTGTAGTTGCTATTGGACCCGAAGTTGCTGAGAAAGCCATTCTTGGGGTTCCAAGTGACAAGGATGGCCTGATTCGTATAAGAGACTTTTCACTAGACGCAAGCAAAGCTCTTCGTGAGATTGAGTTTCAGATTCCACAAGGTAAGTTAGGCTTGCTGGAAACAAAACCAGCTGTGGCATTCATTGATCAACCCTGAATCTGAAGCTCAGAGTTAGGTAGGGCATCCTTATCAATAAATCACAGGCCTAAAGCTAAAGGTAAGTGTATCGTACCCTGGTCTCAATAAGCATAATTGGAAGAATGACAAAATTTTGTATGCGCTTTTATTACTCGCTACTGCCAATTTTGAACTATTTTAGTTCCTATCGTGCTTTAGTTCTTCTAAGAGGATTGCTGGAATGTTGACAATCCATTAGTATCCGAACAAGTTAATACAATGATATTGAGGGGGTATACGCTCAACGTATTCACGGGTTAAACTAATGGATGTGTTTTCGTTTATCATGTAGATCCTTGTACATATGTCACATGTGGCTTTCATAGTAAGTGTCTTAGCAAAGTTGACAATACAGCGGAATGCATCTGTCCTCTTTGTGACAAAAACGATTACAATTTGGTCTGTGGTGATGATGGAGTAACATATGCTGACAAATGTATGCTTGAAAAGGAATCCTGCAAAAGTCAAAAGAATATAAAGATTGTTAAGGAAGAGGCTTGTGGTATATTTTATGGAATTTATTTTTCAATACCAGTCTTTACTATTATCATGTTACTTTTTCCGTTTCATGCTTATTTGATGCAGTTTTAGGCAGCTGATAGCGTCTCCAAACTCTTCTTGACACATATTCTGTTTGTTACTTTTTCATTTCGTACATACAAGGACATCTTATTCCCTTATACTACATACTGGATCAAGTTATTTTCTGATTTTCCCCACCTCGATGTTCATAGATAGAAGCTCTGATAAGCGCGGAGTTTGACTGCATTAACTTCAGAGGTCATTTTAGACGAGTTACTGTAATAACAGATTCATTTTCTTCTTACTTGTCTACATTCTATTCTTTACGCTAGTATACTAATACATTAATCACTATTTCTAATGATTGTTTATTTGTAATTGATTGTTTTACTAGTGCCACTTTGCCATGCATGAGTTCTCCTACTCGTTACTCATATTGCTCTTTAGACTTGAACAGGTTGATTCTATCAGGGTTTTCTCATCGTTTTCTTTCTTTTCTTTTCTTTTCTTTTCTTGACATTGTTTCCTTGGCATTATCCTGTTTCTTTGGCATTCGTAGTCTTTCGAAATATTATCTTTTGTTTGCTATTACTTTATGTGCTCCAATTTCTAGTTGATAAGTTGTAGGCTAATCATTGTCGATGGAACAATATCACTATAGTTTTCTGAAAGCTTTTTGGTCTGATACTATTTTAGAGTTTAGCATGTCAGAAAACAGTAGAAACCCACACAAAAGAATCTGCGATTCTAAAATGAACTCATTCGTGTACTTATGCTATCTGGTAGTTCCAGTAATCAGGGTGCAGGTTCTTAATACTAAACTTATCCCTTCAGATCCTGACTGGCACATTTATGCATACTATGTTTTTGGAACAGTTGATAGAGGAAACGGCCTAAATTCGTTTCAGCATAATGCACAAAAAATCGACCTATTGTTTATAAGAGCCTGCTTAGAATATCAGACTGAAAAGGTTGTTATTAACTAGCAATATTCAGTTTCAGGCCTTAAGTTCTTAGTGAATGAAAGTTCTTATGTGCGGGTTTTCATTGTATTGTATAGCTGAAAATATCAAAATGTTTATCTATTGTCATACTTTAACTACATGTATGTTTGTGAATATATACAGACATACACACACAAACATACTTAAATATATCATATATAAATATATATATATATATATATATATATATATATATATATATATATATATATATATATATATATTTATTTGTTTATTTTTTGTCTACATCTATATATATACATTTTCACAGCACTTTGTCTTTTGTGAACTACAACGTATAAAAATGTACTATGAACTATTTGTTTCATTTTCACTCAGGAATATTGAGAAAGCTCAATGTTGTTATCGCGATGGATGGCTCTAAAGCAGTAGACGCGGAGACATTCAAAAAAGTCAAGGACTTCGCTATTGGGGCCATGGATGCTTATGAAATTTCCAGAAATAGAACACATGTTTCCATAGTTACTTTTGGCAATATGAGCTCCATTAATCTTGATCTTTCAAATTCTGTTTCAAAATCTATGGTTAAACATGCAATCTCAACCGCTAGAAGGCCAGGTGGATCCAGAGACATAGGAAATGCAGCTGCCTTCATACAGAGAATGGTTTTTGACAGACTGCATAGAAATGATGCAGGGAATGTCCTCGTGTTTATCATTGCAGGGTTGAAACAAGAAATGAGCAATGCCATCGAATTTAAGAAGACATTGGAAGAATTAAAGAGAAATAAAGTTAAGGTTGTTATGGTTGTAGTTGGTGACATGACAAAAAGTGAAGAACTTTCAAGCGCGATGAAAAATGAACAGTTCGTTAAGATTCCTTTAGTCAATAGTATAAAGGAGGCTTTGGGACCAATTGTTGATGCCAGTGGCAAAGCAGCAGGTAAGTGCTTGCTTATTTTTCAGCATTCCAAGATTTGTGTCAGTTAAAGGAAGGTCACCATATTGCCAGAGCGATTTTTGTCAAGTTGTTGGACTACCTATTGATTTGCGGGCTGATTTATGGATTCACCTCTTGATTCGTCGTTTTGTGTTGTGTTTTACTATATTTGAAATATATTACTGTCCTATTATAGTAAAATTTAAGCAACTGAAATGAATTGAATGAATGAATCAATGAATAAATGAATGAATGAATAAATGTATGAATGATTAAATGAGTGAATGAATGAATGCCCAAATAAACATTGGGTAGTTGGTGGCTTTGGGGTGAGCATGTAAGAATTATACTAATTGTTTAGGCGATTGAGTGATCGAGTAAGTGATCAATTGGTTAATGGATTGAGCGATGAATTGAGTGAGTTTTTGAGTGATCATCTTATGGTTTATAGAGTTATTGGTGAAAGTGTTAAATCATACCCGTTTGTGCTACCGTTTGACAAAACAAGCTAGATGCATTGCTACCCCCAGCGAATCTTTAGAGATTTGACATTAGCTGATATTAGTATCTTGTGAAAGTTATTTTAGTATGATATATAATATAGAAAAGTAAAACAATAAAGGTTCAGGGTATTTTTATGTGTGTATATATATATATATATATATATATATATATATATATATATATATATATATATATATATATATATATATATATATATATATATATATATATATATATATATATATATATATATATATATATATATATATATATATATATATATATATATATATATATATATATATATATATATATATATATAAATAAAGAAATAGTAAGTTTTACTCAATCAATTATTATGAAAATCAAAAGAAGCCTTTGGCATATTCAGATTAGGCGAAGCGTTTATAATGTTTTTTCCGCAGTTTTGTGTAAGAAACGTGAATTTTTGAATAAATATAATATCATATTTCAGCTGAGACAGTAGAGGCTGATTTCGGACTAGTGTTTGGTCCATATGGAGATCGACCAGGATCTATATCCGTTGCTGAAAAGGAGTTCGCAAAGAAAATCGTGGAGCAATATGACATTTCAAGAACTGCTGCCTTGTTTGGAGCCGTTGTGTATGGAAATAACGCTAATATTGCATGGAAGCTAGGAGATGCGACGAATCTGAAGTCAACTATATCAAGAATAGACTTGTTAAAGCGACCTCGAGATGGGAATGACATACTGGGATCGCTACTGGTAGCTCGTGACAAACTTTTCTCGAAAGCAAATGGAGGAAGAGTAAATGTTCCAAAGACACTCTTTTTATTTGTTAGGAAGACAGATGGGAAAGACACACGAGTGGAAGATGCTGCACGTGACTTGAAAGAAAAGGGTATCGGGATAGTTGTAATTGCATCTGGCCGAGAAGTGAGCAAGAAGGATCTGGCTGGCATTGCAAGTGATCCATCAAAGCTCATTGTGTCCAATGATTTATCAAACACAGTTGAGAATGTTTCATTGATTGCAGGATCAAAATCATTACCTGGTATCGGGTGCTTCTTTCCCTTTGACCGTATAGTACCTTTGCTTACTTAGATTCAAAGAATAGGATTAATGTTTGTTGTAATATATGCTGCGAGTTTTCCTTCACCAATCAATATTACCAATTTATCGTGGAATATCAGTTAGTTTACATATGGCTGTCATTCGCCATACTATGATGCCTTTTCTCATAAGGTAATAAGCATCTTATTCAATGGCTGTATCAACAAATTCATTTCTGTATTAATTTCCTACTTCCCTAGTCCAAACCGCTATATTACATTCTACGAGATCTCTATTAATGCCAAAAATCTAGCGATATCTATCAAGGTGTTATTTCTCACTTTACAGAAATCGACAATTTTCCCTCATATAACGTTTCAGTAACTTGCATACTGTTCTAATTTACAATGATGTTCCTCTCTTTTGGTTTTGTTCAAAGTCTGTTGTGATTTTTAGATCCCTGCAAGCAAATTAACTGTGAAGTCTACAGTAAATGCGTTAGAAGAGCAGACTTGACTCCAGAATGCGTGTGCCCTCTGTGCCAAGATGGTGAAAGATACTCTCCAGTCTGTGGAGATGATGGAAAGACATATGCAACACTGTGCGAATTAATGAGAGCTTCCTGTGCAACCAGGAAGGAAGTGAGAATGGTGAAAAGACAATCTTGTGGTAAGATTTTCTGTGTACGGTCTCGCTCTTTTTGCTATTGAGATGACATGTGCTTTGGATATGGCTTCGCGTGTGATAGTGTTGTGTACCTGCACTGGAGATGGGAAAATAGCATATGCACACACACACACACACACACACACACACACACACACACACACACACACACACACACACACACACACACACACACACACACACACACACACACACACACACACACACACACACACACACACACACACACACACACACACACACACACACACACACACACACACACACTTTATATTATTAAATTAACTAGTGTTTTGTCGCAATTTTCTCTTTGTTTTTGCTGTATTTACAACTACGACCATCATGTTATCTTCCCCTAGGCTTGCAAGGCATGATTGATATTGTCTTTGCCCTCGATGGCTCTGAAGGTGTCACACAAGAATCATTTGATGCACAAAAAAGCTTCGTTACTGGCTCCCTGAAAGCTTATGAAATAGGACCAGGGAAGACTCGCGTTGGAGTCTTGGTGTACGGATCTAAAGCTATAGAAAATTTCAAAGTAGAAGATGGTGTCTCTCGGCCATTTATTGGTGGCCAGGTGCAAAATGCGGACATGATTGGAGGGATTAGACGAATTGCTAGAGCAGTGAATTTCGCAACATCAAATGTTTTCGATGGTATCAGTGACGGAGAACGAAAGAAACTCTTAGTTGTTGTGGCCGCGGGAGAACGCCCAGTAGAAGAGGGAGATGAATTTAGAAGCTCCTTGGATGAAATGAAGAAGCAAGGAATTGAAGTCTTAATCATTGGAGTTGGACCAAATGTGAATGCAGAAAAGCTAGGCGCGTCGATGAAAGAGGATAGTATTAAACAAGTTGACAAGAGCGATCGTATCAACACGAAACTGACTGATGTTGTGGACACTAGTGAAAAGTTGACAGGTTTGTATTTCTGAATAGGCTTTTTAACATATCTGCTTTATCTATGTGGCTATTGGATACCTGTTGAAATGCAGGTTTGGCGGTTTAGATTGTGTGTGGTTCATAAATAAAAATGTTATTTGTAGCACTCTTTCGCCAATATTTTCCTCTGAGTTCCTTGGATGTAATAGTCTATTTGTAGCTTTCAAAAAGTGGTAGGATTTGTTGCTTTTCGTAGAAGAGGAATGGATTTATTTGCTGTTTACCGTGCTCCTATGTATTAAATGTACGCTACCCTTCTATTTCAGCGCAACCACTTAGGCTAGATATTGGCTTTGCATTTAAATCAAACGGAAATAATGCTCAATCAGCAATAGACTTGCAGAAAGGTATTGCCAAGAAAATAGCAGAGAGGTACGATATATCTGTATCTGGGGCATTGGTTGGTGCTATTCTGTATGGCAACGACGCAAATCTTCAATGGAGAATAGGCCAAGTTGCAGATATGGTGTCTCTTGATGAAAAGATCGATCAATTGAAAGCAGCGGAAGATGGCAACAACATATTAAAAGCACTGGAAATTGCGCGTGATGAATTGTTCTCGTTCTCAAATGGTGCAAGAAGAAGTGTCCCGAAGACCTTGATATTGTTTGCTAGTGAAGCAAAGGGCAATGATAAGAGAATTGCTGATGTTGCAAAGCAACTTAAAGACAATGGAGTTAAAGTCATCGTTTTAGCTCTTGGTTCAAACGTTACGAAACAAGAGCTGTCTGGTATCGCAAGTGATCCCTCACAGCTTATAGCTTTGAGAGATCCCAAAGCCCAACTCCAAGATGCTATACCAACCATTGCGTCAAAGACTCCTCCAGGTATCTTTGCAATAGTTAAAGAGCCTCCTTAGACTTCTGTTTTCCATGCCATTTGTGTATGTGCAGTATTTTGTTTGCAGACCGTGTTGTAGAGTTTGCTGGAGCCAGTATGTAGTAATTTCGCGGAGACGTGTTTTCAGATGCTGTTCTTGTGCATGATTTACATGTGTTACTTTGCATTAAGTTGTGGTTTGTGTAAGCAATAATTTTTTCAATTTGTTCTTTCTGCATTCATTTGCATTTTGTTCTTACCGTGTTCCCATCTAACCTCGTAGCTGTTTATTTTTCTAGATCTATGTGCGGTGCGGGTTTGCAGCTTTTATAGCAGATGCCTGAAAAGATCAGTTACTGTTTCTGAATGCGTTTGCCCATTGTGTTATGACAGCAGTCCTTACTCTCCTGTATGTGGTGATAATGGTAAAACCTATGCGAATAAATGTGAGCTTGAAAGAGAGTCCTGCATCCTAAGGAAAAGAATAGTCCTTTTGAAAGAAGATGCTTGTGGTAATTACTATATCTTTGGTCTCCTGTTTTGATAGCTTTCCTTTGAATCCATATGATAGGACCTTTATCTAGCGTGATGTTTTGAGATGAAGCCCAGCATTTGATTTACAGCTTAAGAGTTCATACGGTCTGGAAGGCCAGAAAGAAAAGTATCAGACTTTAGGAAGGTCAGGGAATGCCAGGGAGATTCAGGGAAAGTCAAGAAATTTATTTCTGAATAGCTAAAAGGTCTGAGAAAGTCAGGGAATTGTTGTGTAAGAAACGTGTATGAACCCTGGAGTAAGCAACGCTTTCACAATCGACCCGCAGGTGTGACTACTGACTAGTTTAAAGATTGATTGAATATCTGGCCGATCCTGTTATACGGAACTGATGCTATGATTCTATGATTTTTCAAAATTAATTTAATAAACTGTTTATGAAGTCTCCATTTCAGCACCTGTTTGATTCGGTAATTGTCTGTCTGATTGCTCGCGCACATAGTATGCACATATTTATCTAAGCCTCTGTTACTATGTAACGACTATTCATTGCTACCAGATAAACTGAATTGTTTGGAATTATAAGTTGTCTAAATAATACCCTCAGTTAACATCAATTCATAAGTAACTGCATGAATAAAGCAATGACAATAATTGTGTTATGTACTTAGTTGCAAAATTTTTTATGTAAATATTTCCTAGTTTATTAGTTTCTTTCATTTCATATATTTAGAATCTATTTGTACTATAGATTTCGAAATGATATTAGATCATGCACACACCGCCCCCCCCCACACACACACACACACATACACACACACACACACACACACACACACACACACACACACACACACACACACACACACACACTGTGCAATACATCATGACATGACACATCACAATACGACACGACACAACGCACCACAACACAATACAACATAACAAAACACAGCAAAACACAACACAATACAATACAACACAACACAACACAACACAACACAACACAACACAACATATGACACAAAGCACATAGCATATTCAACACACAAAATTTAGATTTAATTAATTCTGACTTATTTTCAGGTATATCACAGCGACTAGATGTATCTTTTGCTCTGGACAGCTCCAGTGTTGTGTCAAGATCTTCCTTCGACAAGATGAAGGATTTCGTTAAAGGAATGCTGAAAGGATACTCTATATCATCGAATCAAACTCGTGTATCACTAGTAACATATGGCAGCACACCAGTCAATGTCCTTCAATTTAAAGAAGGCGTGCACAGATCGATAGTAGAACAAGCCTTGTTTGATATGAGTCCAGTCGGTGGTGACAGAAAACTAGCGGATGCTGTAAAGTTTATCGCCAAGAATTTGTTTACAAATAGTTTGCGTATGGGAAAGCTGCTTGTACTTCTAGTCAGTGGTACAGAACCTCAGCTGAAAGATACCTCGGACATGAAAACAGCTGCTATGGAGCTGAAAGAACGAAATGTAGAATTACTTGTCGTTGGAATAGGGAAAGAAGCTGGTAATTATGTAAGGGGTATGACAGACCCAGAGAAGACTATTGCTCTAGATGATGTGAAGGATCTAAAATCAGCCTACCCTAAAGTTTTCGATGAGTCTGGAAAGGCTGCTGGTATACTGCTTATCTTTGATCCCTATTGATTCAACTGAAGTATCTTTTTAGAGCATATTTGTTGCTTTGACAACGGGAAATATACCTGAAAAGACCTACCTTATAGCTTTTCAATTAGCCCGTTTATTTGTATAGGACTCCATCATACTACTGAAATAAATGTAGAATGTAGAGAGATAGTAATAGTTGTTTGTATATTAAGGTTTTTACACAGTTTTGTGTGTACACAGTAATATAAGATCATCATGTAACTCTGAGGTTACATTATTAGGTAATGAAGTGCAATAGAGATGTAAAAGCAGTATCAACTTTTTACAAAAATGTCTTCTAAATGATGTCTGCGAGATGTTTTATTTGCTTATTTTAGGTGAATCCCATCAAAATGATAGTAGACTATAATCCATTAGATGGTAAATACGAGTTTTGGTGGCTTGAATGCTGTCAGTAGTTAATTGCAAAAATAGGAAAACATAGATATGCTATATAGTACGCCTCGTGGACAGATGTTAGAAAGCTTGCAGTTACAATATTTCAGTGACAGAGCCTTACACCTTGTTGATTTTACAGTCGCTCTTTATTTTAGCAAAACCGATCAAAATTGACCTTGGTTTTATATTTGGGGCTGTGGGTCCCGACGGTGACCGAAGGTTCAGTGCAGCAAAGGACCTTGCTAAGCGCATGGTAGAGAAATATGATATATCAAATGATGCAGCATTGTTTGGTGGTATAGTTTATGATGATAGCGCCAGGCTTCAATGGAAAATCGGTGACGCGACTGATTTAAAATCGACCGTGTACAGAATTAACGAGCTTACCAGAAGAAGAAGAGGAAGCAACTTGCAGAAGGCATTAGAGGTTGCTCGTGATGAGCTTTTCACCTTGGAAAATGGAGCTAGAAGGAACATACCTAAAACTCTGGTTGTTTTCTTTGATGGAAACCCAGCAGACAGCTCATTGCCATTTATTGCAAAGGAGTTGAAAGACAGTGGTGTCAAAATTATTGTCATTGCTATTGGCTCAGGATCAGCGTTTCCTGGAATGCAAGGAATAGCAAGTAGTGATAAAGATTTCATCTCAACACCAGATTTAGCAAGGATGATGAATGACACGTTGAAAACAGCTTTACTGCAGTCCAAACCTGGTAAATTTCACGCCTTTTGATATATGTTGTTTTTCAGTAGATTTGATTGGAATTTATAATTGGAAAATTTATCCTGATACTAAATGTAACTTAACCACTTTTCTTCCTCAAAGAGATGTTTTTTGCTTAGCATGCCTAAAAGAAGATTCAAGGTAGTATCCTTCATATTTCAATTCATTCATAAATTCTGATATTTCGTAATTTTTTCTTGGAGTATATCATGAGGTATTACTTTCGTGAAATGGTTGAAGAGTATGATTCCTTGCAAGGCTGAACTTTCACCCAGTATTGTACACGAGCGTATTGATTCATTGATTTATTTACTTATTTACTTATCTATCTATTTATTTATTGGTTGATTGGTCAATCGATCCATTGATTGATTGACCGATCGATTGACTGATAGTTGAAAGCTGTTATTATTACTTTGTATAGTTATTAGATGTTTACATGTCTACACGTGCTAAAATATATTGTAAATATTAGCAAGGCTGGCTATAGGGTCTTGCTTTAAATACCTTAGTTATGGGCATTGTTTATCCAATGCTTTTCCTCGTGGGTGTACTGGACATTGAAGGCCAAACGTATTTTTCATCAAAAATATAGTTTATTTGAAATCTAAAATCATTTAGTTATACCACATTCAATGAATATAATGTCAAAGACGATTGGATGGGCAAGAATTTCATTGAGTATATGAGCAAGGAGTTATTTTGTCAGCGGGATTTTCTTAAATGCATGGTGGAACTGCTATATTGTCCCTAGTGCCGTATTACCTCAGGAAGATCTAATAGAAAATCTTGTACTTATCTTGCGGTCTACTAACATCATAATTGACTGCTTAATATTCACTCAGCTGTTGCATAACAGTCGTTACATTTTTGTGCTATCAGCACATGTTTTCAATTGCAATTAGAATTTACTATTTTACACAGGTATATATTGTTTATAAATTGATTCTTTGTCAATTTTTCGCGTTTTGTGTCTAATGTATTATATCCTTTTGAATGCCTTAGATCCATGCAGGAATTTGGTATGTGAGATTTACAGCCAATGCAATAGAAGACCGGATAATACCGTAGAATGCATTTGTCCACTATGCAATGATAAAGACGAATACGACCCTGTTTGTGGAGATGATGGAAAAGTTTATGCAAGCCAATGTGAGCTGCAAAAAGCTGCTTGCAGACAAATGACTAGCGTCAATGCCGTTGATCTCAAGGCTTGTGGTGAGTCATGTGATTATGTTGATATGAGATGCCAAGCTATGTTTTAAACCCATTGAGGTTATTTCTTGGAACGTGTATTCATAGAATTGGGGGCATAATATAAAATAACAAGCTTACGACGAATTATATATTTATGATGGGCTTTGTTTGGCTCCTGTGCAGGATCCTATGTAGCTACTGTTAGGGGGGGAGGAGGTTGAGATGATCTAGGCTAATAGGGCCATTGTTTTCAACGATTTAGAACTGTCTTTCATATATGATGACACTGAAGAAATGCGTAAGTAGGTAGTTAATTAAGTTATTGGGAAAGTAAGTAGGAAAAAGGTAGTAAAAAAGCAGGTAATTTGGTAAGTAAGTATATTTGTAAATAGGCTCCTAGATGAATAATAAACTGGAGCTTATCATCCTTGAACGTTCTTTCCTAAAGGTTGAATTGTCTTTGCACACCATCTATCCACCGAAATTATCTTACTGCTAGAGTTTTGTACAGCATTTGCAACTTGCTTGTATGTCACCCGGACAGTGTAAAGTTTGTCGATAGTTCCTAAAATACCATTACGCTGCCTTCTAAGCGTATTAGCATATTGCAGTGTGATTCGAATCGTGTACGCAGTGGTTTTGTTGCAAATTTACAGACTTGCAATATTGGCTCCTTTTTGTGCTTGAGATTTGAAGTCTTATTCTGTATATCGATAAAATAGACATTTTGCATCACATTTTCTTACTTTGCAGATATTGTAAAAAGGCTGGATCTTATTTTTGCTGTTGACGGCTCAAGAAATGTGGGAAGCAAAGCATTTGCTGAAATGAAGAGGTTCGTGAAGGGTATCCTCAAAGCGCACCGCATCGCAGCAAATGAAACCAGAGTCGGTCTTATGACATTTGGAGGAACCACTGTTAGGAACTTGAGATTATCCGATGGTACTGATAAATCTGCAGTTGAGCAAGGAATCTTTGATACAGAACAAGTCGGAGGAAACAGAAGATTAGGGAATGCCTTGGATTATGCTAATAGGTATATGTTTGAGGAAAAGCAAAGTGATGGTGCTCCTAGAGTTCTTGTTTTGGTCGTTACTGGTTCCGGTTCTGACGAGGTCCCAGACAGCGCTACAACAAATGCACTTGATAACCTGATGAGGAAAAATGTGACAATACTGATGGTTGCAATAGGAAAGGAGACAGATAAAGAACTTCAAGATGTGTTGCGTGGGGATAAGCTAATCAAAGTTCCAGATGTTGGTCGTTTAAAAGAGGCACTAACAGCAGTTGTAGAAGAGAGTGGCAAAGCCACAGGTGAGCTTAGCACGCTTCTTCTATATGTCTGAGCTCTACATGACACCTGAATTTACATTGTGCCATGTATGTTTCACAATCTCTTTTTTCGCACTGAACATTGTAAAGAAAATACAGATTACATAACTTCTTTTTTCTTTGATGAAGTAGATTTCAATTCTGTTTCACCTTTTGCGTGTGACTGTATTAGAGGTGTAAGTAGCTGTTTTTACTGAAACATAGAATTAATGCTTAACTTTTCGTTCAGGGATACAACTTTTGTGAGAATTTTTTTGCAATTACTTGCCGCTTGGAGCTAATTCATCTGTATTCCAATTTTGTAGGAAAACCAATTAAGCTTGACCTAGGAATTATCCTTGGAACAAATGATCAGTTGTCGGGAACAACATTTAATACAGAAAAAGACATAGTAAAATCAATTGTAGAAAAATATGAAATATCGGAAGATGACACATTGATTGGTGCTATTGTGTATGGCACAGATGCCAAAACTACGTTAAGATTCGGAAAGGTGACTGATGCAAAATCAGCCTTGCAGGAGATCAGTAAACTTCAACAGGGTAGGCCTGGAAATAATGTGCTGAAAGCTCTTGAGATTGCCCGTGATGAATTATTCAAGGTTAAGAACGGAGCTAGAAACGATGCTGCAAAGACTTTGCTTGCTTTCGTCGACGCAGACCAGGGCTTTGATCCGAGGTTGGAACGTGCATCTCGTGAGCTGAGGGAGCAAGGCATAAAGGTAATAGCTATTGAGATCGGATCATCTGACAGCAAGGGAAGTGCTTCACTTATTGCAAGTAGTGAAAAGGATGCTGTTGAAGCCTCAAATTTAGACAGTCTGAAAGAGGTTGTCAATAAAATTGTGGACAGTGCTAAGCCGGGTAATTCTTTCATAGTTGGTTTTTGTCTTGTTAATTTTGAATTTTTAGAACCAGAAATAAAGGATGAAGGGCTGTTTACCACTTTTGTGGACTTTATGACTGACAAGCAGTTTTGCACCACAGTTGCTTTCTAATTTGCTTGCTTCTGAGTTAGATCATTCTAGATACAGGGGATGATACTAGGTTGCAATCCTATGCCGTGTTTTTGCTGAATTTGGTATTGAAGAGAGAAGACTGCCTTAAGCTTATGAGTGTATTGCAGGTTTTGATGGTGGAATTTGTATTATAAAGTCCTTTTCCCTTTCGGCTGCCTTCATAGTATATTATACGTAATCTTTCAGGCCAAGTTAAGTCTACTATTTTTAATCCGTGTACTAAAATCGTGGCCTAGTAAAGTCCTATCCCCTTTTCCCAACAGATCCTTGCAAAGATGTTAGATGTGAATTCAATAGCAAATGTGTTAACAAAATTGATGGAACAACAGCTTGCGTGTGCACCATTTGCAGTAAGGATTTGGCGTTCGATCCAATATGTGGCGATGACATGGTCACCTATTCCCATCGATGTGCAATGGAAAGAACGGCTTGCTTGGAGAAGAAAGAAATAAAGGCTATGAAAACTGGATCCTGCGGTATGTTAAATCTTCTAGTTGCGTTAAATTTTTTATGTTTTGGAAAACTGGTCAGCCCATTTTGCTTAGCAAACTTGGACAAATTTGAACGTCTAAACTGCAGCATTTGGCATCTACCTGGTTTTTTGCTACTCTGAAGTTTGTTGCAGATATGACGTTTTGATCATCAGTTGTAAAGTGACCTTTGTGTATTAAAGGTCGATGAAAGACATCCGTTTAGCAGTTATGATTGAGCAAACACAGCTTCGCTATTTGATAGGATCAGAATTTCAGATGGCCACGTCAGAGCGTTTATTCATGAATAAATTCATGCACTTGTGCATGGATAAATAAGTTCTTGCCGATTTAACAGTTCAGGTTGGCTCAACAAGGGCCTCTTCTATATAACATAACACATGGGCGCTGCTCCATATGTTGAATATCTGGAAGCCATTTGTTTCCCCGCTTAGGGCTCTGAGATATCAATGTCAAATATACTTAAGAGGTTGCAGGTAATATGTCGTCTCTGTACATGAATATAACTTTTTTCCTGGCCAGTAGTTGTGAGTAGTGTTTTCTCCACAGCAACTCCGCTTCAAAATGGCATTGCAATGAAATATGCAAAGAATGGGAGCGTCTTATTGGTTAATACTTTAATGTAAACAACTCTGCTGACTGGTTAAGAACAGAATGTGCAAATGTTTTATCCCTTATATAGCTTCACTTGATTTTCTTTGTTCTTTGTGGTATTGTATCTTTAATTTTCGATAAGTGAAATCGTCGAGGCCACATTTCATTTGCTGTATTCGTAGGTATTAAAAACAAGTTGGATGTACTTTATGCCATCGATGGCTCACAAACAGTCGATATTGAATCCTTCAATGCAATGAAGAACTTCGTCGAGCGAGCCGTCTCATTGCACGAGCTTTCTCCAGAGATGTCTAATGTTGGCCTTCTTGTTTTCGGTGGTGATAGACCATTAGTACCACTACTCCTAAGCCAAGGAACTTCAAAGATTACTGTCCTGAAAGTTATCAAAGAAGCTGGAAGGGTTGGTGGTAGGCGAAAGATGGATAAGGCACTTAATGCAATTGCAAATGAATTTAAAATTCAGAGTGTAAGGGATGGTGTGGGGAAATTAGCAGTACTCCTATCAACTGGTGATGATGACAGCCTCGAAGAGCCAGAACTGAAAGATGTAATCAGAGATATGAAGACAGAAGGAATTAAGGTGGTCATTATAAACATGGGAAAGCCACAGTTGAATGGTACTTTGGAAGAAATAAGCAGAGGTTTGAATGGCGATTTGAAGAACGTGAAGTCACCAAATGATTTGCTAAATGCACTTGGTGTCGTAGAAAAAGCCGCAACATACGCTTCACGTAAGTTTATTTCCATGTGGACTTTGGGAACTTTGATGTGTGAATTATGCTTTTGGTATTAAAAAATGCAAAACTACAATTCCGCTGGCTAATTGGTTATGCTTTCGATTAAAAACCATAAAACTGCGAGTTCAGCAGTTGTCACTTGGCCGTTTGCATATATTCACAGTTTAGCCGAGGGACGAAAACGATTCTTAGAACATCATAGAGTTTTAATTGGGAAACCGCTATGAGCATTTCTGTAATTTGTCAAATAACACTTTTTTCCGATTAACAGTGATTTCTTCTAGACAGAAGTTCGGTATAAAAGGTCTTCTCTTCATTTTAGCTAAAATGATTGCCCTGGACCTTGTAATTCTACTTGGTTCTGCCACACCGAAAGTTTTTGCTGAACAGAAGCATTTCGTCATTTCATTGTTGGACAAAATCACTATCTCGGAAGATGCAGCTCTTGTTGCAGCAGTGCTCTATGGAAATCCACCACAAATTAAATGGAGATTCGGAGATATGACAACCTCAGGCACTACAAAGCGAGCGACGTTTGCCTTGCAGAGTCCAGGAATAAATGGCGACCTGTACCAAGCATTGAATCTAATAAATGACACAACATTGACTGCAAGGTCAGGAGCTAGAGCTCGCACTCCGAAGACTATCTTGATGTTTGTTGATGATAATCCAATAGCCCAGAAAGCTAGAATGGACCAGCTAGCAAAGTTGTTAAAGGACCGAAACGTCAAGCTTGTGATTGTCAATACTGGCAGAAAAGATGATAACACAACTCTGCAGGCTTTCGCATATGACGCATTTTCATATTTCTTTCCACCAAAGTTGGAAGAGCTAAAGAGGATGCTAGAGCCAGTTTTTATAGCTGTGCTTCCAGGTTTGATATTCAGTCATTTGATAACGTCACAAGTCAATCAAAATATGAATCGCTTGACCGTAAAATATTTCGACTGACGTAATGATGGACAGCTTTTGAAGTTGATCTAGGTAGTCTGTTATGAATACACTGCTAGTGGCTATATGTGTCGCTAATTTTGCTGAAGTAAGAATAATAAAAGGCAATTTCCTCTGGTAAATGTTGGATTTGCAATCTTTTTAACCTCATGTCAAGCAGACTAGATTTTCTGCCTTTGACCCAACACCATATCTGTCAACAGCGTTTCTGAGATTCGTTCCTGAATTTATGAATATGAACAAATATATCATTTAAAGTCTTGTAATTCCTTTTAATGTTATTCCTTGAATTTTTGCTCTACATGTTCATCAAATGTCATTGTTTATTGATCCAACAGTACTTGACTTTAAATAGGTTAAGTATCAACCGAGATGCATTTACGGACGCCACATTCTTAGAAATTTCTTCTCTTTAGTGAAGCATCTAAATTTGAATTCTCACGTATGATAATTGCTTTTTGTTTCGTAGACCCATGCTCGAATATGACTTGTTCACTCTATGGGACATGTATCCAGACACCAGACAGGCGAGCGGAATGTGTGTGCCCAAATTGCGCAGAAACATACTCACCTGTGTGTGGCTCTGATGGACTTTCTTACGCTAGCGAGTGCCATCTTAGGGCATACGCGTGCGCTAGTAGGAGGAACACTTTTGTTTCTCAATATAAACCTTGTGGTAAGTGCATGTTCTTTTGTTTTCCGTATGTGCTCTTATCCGCAGCTGTCAGTCAAATAGAAGCGCTGATGATTATTTTTTACAGTTCAGCTTTAGGTAACCTCTAGTAATAGTGGTAAGGAAAAATTTCCTTGCACTACGGCATAACGCATTGTAGGGGTAAACTCTCTGTCCATCCTCGCGGATTCAGAGTTTGAAGTGCCTATTCCATAACCCATGTCATTTTATAGGTCTTCATTCTTGTATCTTAGTATCCTCGTGACCTAGTAACATATGCTATTTTTCAGCTTGGGCTTTCTGAAATTTTAAAGGAAATTTATTATCTGCAATCTTTTGTGCAGTATTGAGTATCATATCAATTAGATTTCCATATCAGGCAAAGGTTTATCTCTTATATTTCGCCTCTCTCCAGCTTGTTTAGCTACAGAGGTCCAAACGGTTGATTCGTTGGATTGTCTAGTCCGATTACAAAAACCGATCACTCCCGTACTGCCAAGAATGCTCAGTAGTTGTGTATAGAACTTTGGCAAACACTTTATTAGCACTCTGTTTGTTTGCCTGTTGACTATTGTTTTTGGTAGACAAATCCCTAACAATTACAGCAAAATTACAGCATCTTACAAATTACAACATCTTTCTAGAGTTATCTCACATTTCCCTTCGTTTTTCTATCATCATGCGTTTTGTATGGTTTGTCGTGATTTTTTATCGCATGCAGGAGTGACGGAAACGGCCGATGTGATATATTTGATTGATGGCTCGGGTGCTGTGGACACTACCACATTCAACAAAATGAAGAACCTAGTTGATGCTTCGTTTGACTTTTATAATATATCCAAAGACGCTACAAATATTGGTCTTGTACAGTTTGGTGAGAGTGCAGAAATAGTCTTGCGACCAAAGGATGGCAGATCTAAATGGTTGGTAAAAAAGCATGCTAGTGCTTTGTCGAGACCTGGCGGATTAAGACTGATTAACAAAGCGCTAGGTCTAATTCGCACTGACCTGATCGAGAAGCCCGGGGAAGTTAGGAGGGATGGAAAGAAAGTTATTGTGTTGGTGACTACTGGAATGAATGCTCCCAGAGGTGCTAACTACCTGGCAGCCGAAGCTGACAATCTAAGGACTAGAGGGGTTCATACTGTAGTTTTATCACTTGGAAACGTAGCAAACGAAAACGAACTGACAACATTGGCTGACAGAGATTTCGTAAAAGTTGATTCAACTGACATGCTGCCCCAGTCTTTTGGATTGCTGGAGAGAAAAATTGATGAAGCGGGAGGTAAAAAATGAATCAAATATTTGTTTACTTCTGAGCTTTTGATACCCACCGCAATTCGTGTGTGTTATTAAAACACTGAAGAGTACACTATCCAAGTATTCCCAAGGTTACTTATGTTTAAACTGAAGTTCATTATCAACGGAATATAATGTATGATGGGCTTTTCAGTGATGTGTTCACTGGGTCCACATTTCAAAACCAAAACTTTAAACTGGGCCGATCATATGCAGTGGTCAGTAGTCTTACATCAATGAAAACTCTAATTCTACAGCAATGGTTGTTCTTTCCTCTTCAACTTCACGTTATTGAACACTCAAATGCAGAATGGAAACCAAAAAATGGGGAACACTCTTATGGGCCACGCGCAGATGACTTCGGGCCACATACGGCCCGGACGCCACCATTTGAATAGTCCTTTATAGTATCATGCGGTTTGTAATATACTGTTGCATTTAAACCTTTTATTTTTAATCGCATTTCAATTCCAAAATTATTCTAACTGTTACTGTATGTTTCCTTCGAAAAGCTCTTCCAGTCGACTTGGACATAGCATTCGTCATGGGAAGCTCAGATAACAAAGCGAGGAACATCCTTCTAAAACAGAAGAAAATTGCTGTGCAGTTGCTAAATTCGTTTGACGTTTCCCCTGGAAAAACTCATGTTGGAGTGATTATCAGATCCAGCCCTTCTATAATAGGCTTGGAGCTGGGTGAATTCAAAGAGAGACATAGGTTATACAAGCAAATCGATAGGATTCAGATCACAGAGAATGGAGACCTGTCTGGTGCGCTAGCCATTGCAAGCAACGGGATTTTCTCTCCAGCTTATGGAGCAAGGCCGGATTTTGGAAAAAGTTTAGTGGTCTTTATTGATGGATATCTTCATTCTGATAGAGCAGCTTTGAGATCAGTTGGAGAGAAGATGAAGAGGAAAGGAATACGTATGATAGTTATAGATGTTTCTTCGGATATCAAGCCAACTTCTCCGGATGAAAGGACGCCATTTTACGATGTGTTCTTCTTCCCACCGTTGTTAGATGAGCTTGACATCGCCTTATATCCAGTTTTGAAAGCTATGGAGCCAGGTCAGACATTCTTGCCTTGTACTTGGTTTTGTTTGTTGCAATTCTGGGTTTTCTTTTACACTCCTACTTTGCATGTAGAGGGCATGATATGAACCTCACTACTGCATGCAAACTCACATCGTTGATTGCTTCATTATGTCTTTCTTAAGATGTTTGGAAACCCTATTCATGTATGATCAGTTATTGTTTCCACTGTTATCATTGGGTTTTGTATTACACACGAACATGAGAGCTGTTCTTGGCATCACAGTGCTTTCAATATTCATTTATCATTCAAATTATTTGCTCCAGATCCATGTCAGAAGAAAGCTTGTGCAAAAGATGAAGAATGTGTGGCGAAAGCTCGAGGGAGATCTCAGTGCAAGTGTCCAGCATGTCAACCCACTTATGACCTTGTTTGCGGCTCTGATGAAAGAACCTATTCTAGTTTATGTCAGCTGAAGAGGTTTTCCTGTCTTAGCGAGAAAAACATAACAGTGACAAGAAAAATGGCTTGTGGTAATATTGATTTTGATTCATTCATACAGATTTAAAAATCCCCTTGCGTTGACCTGCTTGGGGACAGATGTGGTTCTCTTATAAAAGTGCAAAACATTTGGAATCATGTAAATTTGCATGCAACGCTGTCCCCTATGATAATGACGTACAGTGCTCACCAAAAGTCCTTTGGACACTGACAAACAACTGATAAAAACCACATTCCTCTTCATATTGTCATTGTTTCAAGGTACACACAGGCCCCTCCACCCTAGAACAATGTTCGTCCGTCTATAGAACACTTGACGTTGGCATACCCGTGAAATTTTTCCATTATCGTACGTACTTCCCCCCATAAATCAACATTGTTTGAGAGGGGGGTTGGGATGAAAATTCATTACAGAACACACAAAGTAGAAAGTGTCCCAAGGCTTTCAGCGACTATTGTACGTATTCCTTAAACAAGTCCTACTCTATTATCCTATTATCTCATTTTAGCTTCCTTGCATATATTTAGAAAAGGAGTGCATAGTAAACCTGTGTAAACTTGCTGTTTTTACCCCATATAAATATTATTCTCTGAAATGAAGAAGAATTTATGTGGCTCTTCCTAATTCAAAGTAGTTTAGTATGTCAGCAATTTTCATTAGGATAACGTTAAGAGGCAAGTTCTTGTTAATTACATTGTGATACATAGACATTTGTGCACTTCATAGACATTCCTTTTCAGAATGACTTTAACTTTCCTCATAGCTGAAGGTATGAATTATGTACATTGTTACCTTTGACATGACCATTTACTCATATACCTTATAGATTTGCCCGGATTCAGTGACATTGTGTTTGCAATTGATACCACTTTACCAGCTGAAATATTTGGTCACGTCAAAATGTTTGTGAATGAAGCAGTAAGGCCACTTAGTACTGAGAATGGGAATGCAAGGGTAGGATTGCTTAAGTACGCCATGAAGCCTTCGAAACTGATGGACTTTACAGATTCTTCTAAATCAAAGATGGGTCTTTTGTTGGATACATTGAGAAAGCAGAATGAAGATAGTAATCCAGTAAGTGCACTGAAATTTATTGAGAACTCCTTTTATGCCAAACAGATGTCAAGACAAGATGCAGACAAAACCATCGTTTTATTGATTAATGGAGATAGGGCACAGATTGATGGCAAAGCTCTTAACCATACACTAAATACGTTGAACAGTCTTGGTATCAAATACGTACTTATAGCTATAGGTGGATCTAGGAGTATGCAGAGAGAGCTGAAGGAGAAAGGCGATGATCATGGAATTGTACATTTGCTAGATAGCAGCAGCCAGTTGCCAACTGTAATACCTAATGTTGTCAAGCCTGGAAAAGGTGAGATTACTGTATAGTTTTCTGTATATATTTTGAAAATGCTGAGTGGAAAATGTCCTGTTAGCAATGAAAACTCCTCACTGTACATGTGAAGTAAGATATAATTGTGTTCAGTTTACTAATATCGAGGCTTCTTGAGAGTTACTGCAATGAAACTATGCCGGATTTTACTGTTGATAATAAAATGACAGAGAAGGCCTTTTTTGACATAAGACGGTATTTGAAGAATTGTGAGAAATCATTATTCTTGAATAGTCCGAATTTACGAATAGATTTTACTGCGATAGAAATACTATGTAGATGAAGAATTACTGGCCTTCTCGACACATATGACATGTTTTGTCTTACGAATTCATTCTTTTGTGACTACCTAGTGATTTCTCCCTTTTACTTTGGAATAGACCTATGACTACTGGAAATTTATATGTTTTTTGATGATTAAAGTTAACTCTGAATGTCACTTGTCGGGTTGTGTATGAGCAGATACTCGATATGTTGTCCCATGTTTACAGTTATATACTATATATTCAGACTGGTGCAGAAACTTTCCCTTCGAGTTACGCAGGAAGATAACTGCATTTATGCTGCTATCTTTTATATAGCTTATTCTCCTGTTATGGATGTTGCTTTCTTATTTGGAACTTCACCCGGACCCCTTGCTGATGAGAGATTTGCAGCCCAGAAGAAGCTAGTCAAAGGAATACTCAATAGATATGAGATATCAAGACAGAAGGCACTCGTGTCACTCATTCTAAAGGATGATCAGCCGGTTGTGGTCCTGAAACTTGGTGATGCCACAAACAGACATGAAGCTTCATTGGCGATTGATTCTCTAAGAAACCGCAAACGGACAAGTTCCATGGCTAGCCTGTTGACCTTCATAAATAACACTGTGTTTTCTATTGGTAATGGCGCAAGACAGGGAGTGCCTAAGTCAATTTTGTATTTTGTTGACGAGAAACTATCAGAAAACCTAAATGCTCTCAAGAACATTGCAGCAAAATTGAGAGAGGATAATGTGAAGTTAGTGTTTGTCACGCAAGGAGACTCTGTGGATGACGACAAGCTAAAGCTCTTGGTTCCAGATGACCATACTCTTTTCACTGCACCGGGTTTAAAGACGATCGATAGATATGTTACTCCAGTTGCTAATGCCTTGAAGCCTGGTAAGTTTATAGAATCTATTTATTGTCAATCAGGCCTGGATATTGTTACGTGTCGGTTGGCTTGAAGAGT
Organism: Mastigias papua; assembly: GCA_964019165.1. NCBI lineage: Eukaryota > Metazoa > Cnidaria > Scyphozoa > Rhizostomeae > Mastigiidae > Mastigias > Mastigias papua. The sequence continues at coordinate 7,024,295 of OZ025285.1, forward strand.
GTCGTAGAGAAATAGTTTTTTTAGCTACCCTAGCATTGATAACTTAAGAATAGCAGTTACTAACCCACTAAAGTAATATTGGACGTTTTGATAACTGTAGCATAGGTTTTATCCACATAAAGTAATAGCACTCAGTGCGACAATGCTAACAATCATTTCAGAAATTGCTGGTACATGGTTTTTGTTGTCAATATAATCCAATTCAGGATCATGTTCCTCAGCTGAAAATTATTAACCAGTTTAAACTAATGGGATGACAATAGAGATGCACTCTGGCAGCTACCAAATTTGCTAATCTGGGATACAATTGTTTGTATATACACATAGTTCCCTTTTCATTGTTAATTATAAATTCCTATTTTCCGATTGTGCTTTGTATTTCCCCACTACATGTGTAGTTTGTTGCCACATTCTCTATTGATACTAAAAATGTTTCGCCAATTATGGCTCAGCAGTGCAGCTCAATTGAGCGTAAATGAAGTCGAATGCTATTAATATATATATATATATATATATATATATATATATATATATATATATATATATATATATATATATATATATATATATATATATATATATATATATATATATATATATATATATATATATATATATATATATATGTATATACATGGGGCTAGAGATTCCTCACTGAAAGGATGAAACGCGTTCCGCACATACAACGCCTTTTGTCTGTCTTTCTCTCTCAAAATAATTTTATTTATATATATATATATATATATATATATATATATATATATATATATATATATATATATATATATATATATATATATATATATATATATATATATATATATATATATATATATATATATATATATATATATATATATATATATATATATATATATATATATATATATATATATATATATATATATATATATATATATATATATACCGCTATACTTTTGTGCCTAGATTTGCACAGGAGTCTTCGGATTTAAATATTGTGAGGTCGAATCGCTACTGAGCCAAAATAAATTTTCCAATTGTGGTAGCCCACTAATGAGGTAATAAATGTGTGTTTGTGTCTGTATGTGTGTGTCTGTTTCTGTGTATAAGTGTCTGTGTGTCTGTGTATCTGTGTATCTGTGTCTGTGTATCTGTGCCTGTGTATGTGTCTGTGTATCTGTGTCTCTGTGTGTGTATGTATGTACATGTATATACGTTTGTGTATATTTTGCAACAATCTTTTTTTACCTTCCGTTTATGCAGATCTTTGTATAATGAAGAAGTGTCACCTGTATGCAAAATGTGCAGCACAGACCAGCGAAGCAGTATGCGTTTGTCCTACATGCATTGGCAACACTGCTATTACACCAGTATGTGGCTCTGATGGTATTACCTATACTAGCCTCTGCCACTTACAAGCATCTGCATGCAGTTTTATGAGAGATATTCTGGTTGCTAAATATGGAGCTTGCGGTCTGTATCAATGAATATCCCTCTTTCTATCTTCACAAAATGTTGATGGTAATATATTCCATAGGATGTATTAATGCGAAAATCACATTCCTTTTCTATGTTAAGGAATTGCTCTTCTGTATTAGAACTGGTTACGGTAAAGTTTTCATTTTCATCAAGCTTACCTGAATTTGGACAGATTATTGCTGGTGAATAGAAATACCCCCAAACCTTAAGATAATTATTACTTTTATTAACTCCAGTATAGCCATTAGTACCCTGACTCCTCATATATCCAATCGTTGCACATTTTTTCTGGACTAATCCATGCCACTCATCGCATCTGTTAGTAGGTAAGGGACTCATTTCTCAACTTTGATATCCAACTGATCTTGATCTTTGTAGGTGTAGATGGAAAGTTGGATATTGTGTACGCTATCGATGGATCGAGAAGAGTTGATAGCAACTTGTTTAACAAAATGAGAGATTTCATACAGCTGTCTTTAACAAGTTATGTTATATCGGAGCCAGAGACTCATGTTGGTATCATACAGTATGGAGACAGAGCTGAAATTATGATAAAGCCAAAAGATGGCATCAGTGTAGCGGCACTTGTTAGCACCATACAGAAGCTGTCTAGAATTGGAGGAGCAAGAAGAATGAACAAAGCTCTGAGACTTGTAAATTCTGAGATCTACAGTAATCCAAGAGAAAGCAGATCAGATGCAAAGAGGATCCTTGTATTGTTGACAACGGGAAAGAATAGTGGTGATGGGTCTGGTGAGTTACCAAGAGTTGCTCGTGAATTGCGAAGTGAAGGGGTGGAGATCATTCCTGTTGTAATCGGGAAAGATGCGGATCCCACTGAGATTGATGCGATGAGTGGAGAGAAAGGAAGCTCAGTAAGAGTTGAAGATGCAAATAAGCTGAATGAGGTTATAGGGCAACTTGAGGAGAAAGTGAATGATGCAGAAGGTAAAGGAGTCCAGATCTATTTATGTTTTGTTATCTGTTGTTTGTTTCATGTAATTCTTGAGCAATGTTGGCCATTTTGATTTCTGTATTCTGCATTGAAATATATCAAAAGTGATACATTGTGACAAAATCTAACCAGCAGGCCTTTTTTGTGATCTAAGTTCTACTGCATCAGCACTACGTGATTTATTTCTACATTTTTACAGCTGTTAAGCCAAGCCTTGATCTCGGATTCGTGATTGGGGCATCGGGATATAAAGCTTTTGAGACTTTACAGAAACAGAAGAGAATCATAAAATATACGTTAAAATCGTATGATGTTGCACCAGGAAAAACACAAGTGGGATTTGTTCAAAAAGGAAAGGTCCCAATTGTTGGTATCAGGTTAGGTGAGTTTAACAGTTTAGAACAAATAACAGCTGCAGTTGATACGCTTGGCGTGAATGATGCTGAAAGACTGAGAGATGCATTGGTTGTGGCAAATGACAGAATGTTTTTAAGTTCATATGGAGGAAGACCTGGGTTCAATCGAAGCCTTGTCGTGTTTGTTAACGAGAAACTAGATGAAGACATAAATGCTCTCGAAGAGGTTGGTAAGAAACTGAAAGATAATGGTGTTAATGTTATTGTTGTTGGATTAGACGAAGAAACAGATGTTGAGAAATTGAGTGCACTTTCACCATTGAATCATGTGTTTGTCTTCCCCCCTTTACTGGATGAACTTGATATGATGTTGTATCCTGTTATCAAATCAACATACCCAGGTAATATTTCTATATATGTATATAAATAGTATATCATAGAATGTCATCACATGCTGTTTGTGAACTTAATGAATTTATTGGGTTAGCTACAGTAAAAACCTAGGTTTGGCTAGTTTTGCATTTGCAGTTTTATAAACGTTTTTAAGTTCCGATGCATTATCACACCCGGTATGACACTGCCTATTTAGACATCTCATTCGTCTTACTTCTTTACAATGTTAATGTTATTTATGCTAATGTTATTTAGCTACATATGTTGTGTGGAAACAGAAATTGTTGACCCGTTTTCAACACTATGCCTGTAAGGTGCTGAATAGACCGCAGAAGCAATCGTATTAGTCGTATTACTTCTAATGCAGTTGTTACGCAGGTGTTTTAAGCAAAGGCCATCAGTTGTGTATAAAAAGTGTTGCAAGCCTGTATATCAATATAACACTCTTGTAGTATGATTTTGAGGTGAAAACTTTGCTAATTACTGATTTCAACCTAATTCATCGTAATGCTTCGAAGTATGACAGCATTGTCATCTGTTGTGTTGTACACTACTGCCATAGTTTCGTACTGTACTTTGACGTTTGAGCATTGAGCTTCACTATAACTGTACTTTGTTATAGATCCATGCCATGACGTTATGTGCCGAGGGTACGAAGTTTGCTTGAGAAAATCAATCATCTCATATGAATGCATATGTCCAAGCTGCCCACAACAGTATCAGTTGGTTTGTGGAAGTGACAATAGAACATACTCGACTGATTGCCATCTGAAGAAGTTTTCTTGTCAATCAAAGATCCCAATCACCAAAACCGTAGACAGGGCATGTGGTAAGAAAAGGAGTTTCATATCCTTCTCATGCAATGTTATGTCATAAGGGTGATGCATCTCTGTCGAAAATTCAAACATTCTGTCACGGACTGCTCTCCGGAATACCAAGTGTTTTGCAGATTCATTTTGTAGGATGTGATAAAATTATGCATTGTAGTGTGATAGGTCAAAGTGAAAGTTGAATCATTTCATTTTGTTTAACTGTACTGAGGTCCTGTTGAAAACTATAAAAAATGCGCACAGGAGTGTTCACCCCCTTGATAGCTTGCTTAGATATTAATTTTAAGTGTTTTTTTGTAATCATCCATCTTGTATTGATTTCCTTTTTAAAGTTGCATATGTTGTTAGTGCCATTGAGAGTATACCACGCATCCGTACCAGATGGAATGACCATCACTTTGAGTATAGCTAAACTTATGAATTCTGTACATTGTCACCATGAACTTGATCATTGTAGTCCTATATCTTACAGATTTACCCGGTTCCAGTGACATTGTTTTTGCAATTGATACCACTGTAGCCACGGAAGCATTTAGTCACGTCAAAATGTTTGTGAATGCAGCAATAAGGCCACTTGATACTGAGAATGGGAATGCAAGGATCGGATTGCTTAAGTACGCCATGAAGCCTTCGAAACTGATGGACTTTACAGATTCTTCTAAATCAAAGATGGGTCTTTTGTTGGATACATTGAGACAGCAGAATGAAGATAGTGATCCAGTAAGTGCACTGAAATTTATTGAGAACTCATTTTATGGCAAACAGATGTCAAGACAAGATGCAGAAAAAACTATCGTTTTACTGATTAATGGAGATAGGGCACAGATTGATGGCAAAGCTCTTAACCATACACTAAATACGTTGAACAGTCTTGGTATCAAATACGTACTTATAGCTATAGGTGGATCTAGGAGTATGCAGAGAGAGCTGAAGGAGAAAGGCGATGATCATGGAATTGTACATTTGCTAGATAGCAGCAGCCAGTTGCCAACTGTAATACCTAATGTTGTCAAGCCTGGAAAAGGTGAGATTACTGTATAGTTTCCTGTATATATTTTGAAAATGCTGAGTGGAATATGTTCTGTTAGCAATGAAAACTCACTATACATGTGAAGGTAGATGTAAGTGTGTGTAGTTTAATAATACTCATGCTTGTTGAGAGTTACTGTAATGAAATTATACCGAGCAGTAATGTTGATTTTAGAATGAAAGACGATCCCTTTATTGAGGTAGGACGGTAGTTGAATACCTGTGACAAGTCATAATGCCTGACTATAGTGAATTTACCAATAGATTTTAACAAATTAGAAATCGTATGGAAGTGATTTGTTTTATCCACTTGACTCAAATGACTTGCTTTATATTACCCTGGGATTTAATAGTGATTTCTCCCGTTATCTTGGATAACCGTTTGTGATTAATTGTATTTATACATTATTTGACTATTGAACTTAGTATGAAGTGGAACTTATATGGTGATATCAGAGCTTGAAGCCGACATGCAGTTCATTTTTAGAGCAACATGGAAACTGCTTCCCACAGAGTAACACAAGATAATAATTTCATTTTCCTATTATTGTTTTGTCTAGATTACACTCCTGTCATGGATGTTGCTTTCTTATTTGGAACTTCACCCGGACCCCTTGCTGATGAGAGATTTGCAGCCCAGAAGAAGCTAGTCAAAGGAATACTCAATAGATATGAGATATCAAGACAGAAGGCACTCGTGTCACTCATTCTAAAGGATGATCAGCCGGTTGTGGTCCTGAAACTTGGTGATGCCACAAACAAACATGAAGCTTCATTGGCGATTGATTCTCTAAGAAACCGCAAACGGACAAGTTCCATGGCTAGCCTGTTGACCTTCATAAATAACACTGTGTTTTCTAGTGGTAATGGTGCAAGACAGGGAGTGCCTAAGTCCATTTTGTATTTTGTTGACGAGAAACTATCAGAAATCCAGAATGATGTCAAGGAAATTGCAGCAAAATTGAGAGAGGATAATGTGAAGTTAGTGTTTGTCACGCAAGGAGACTCTGTGGATGTCGACAAGCTAAAGCTCTTCGTTCCTGATGAGCATACTATTTTCACTGAACCGAACTTAACGACGCTCGACAGAAGTGTTACCCTAGTCTCTGCTGCTTTGAAGCCTAGTAAGTTTATAGAACCTATTTATTGTCAATCAGACCTATTAATGTTTCATGTTGGTTGGCCCTGAAGAGTGTCGTACAGAACTAGCTGTTTATGCTTCCCCTTGGATTGATTGCTCAAGAAGAGCATCTATTCCTAATAGACTCCTATACCACTAGATGTTGCGATAGCTGAGAGATAACTGTGTGTTAGAGCATTCATGGTATTCATTACAGAACTAGTATCAATCATTACAAGAAGGACTCTTTGGTATTTGAGATATGTCTGTTTTTCTACCATAATATAAAGCTTGTAACTAAGAAGACGGTGCTGGCTGCAATAGCTACAGTCACTAATCAAATGCAACCCTTTGATGGAAGGGGACAAAATTTCCAGCTGCTCACCTTGTCAGTTTCTAATGTGGCCCGAGGAATCGAGAAATACCCTGCACAGTCCCATGACTTCTTTACAGCTATCAACTTTATATGAAGTACGATTTGTTGAAAGAAGCATAATCGTTGCACCTTTGCAACTCATTTAAGTATCAGTATTAACACCATGTCAGCCATGAGTTTACTACAATGCTGCACAACTGTGTTTACTTTTGCTGCATTTTCACAGTATATGAGTGTTATTATTTTGTTCGAGAATGCCCTTCAAATCACCCTTCCGCCTCTTGCGCCCTGCATCACTTCTGACATCCCTACCACTATACAATTGATTTTCACTACACTATGGATGTCTGTTCGTTCTGTTGTGCTGATATGTGTTGTGTCTTTCCATTAGTACTGTTAGAAGCTACTTTGTCGATGTTAGTATAGCTTTAAATGACAAATCCCCTTTTACTTGAATATGCTATTAACCTTGCAACTACCTCTGTATTTAATCACCTTTCTTTTATTCCAAAATGCTTACTTCACAATCCGGATGTTGTGAAATCTTATCTTCCATTCTTGCAGATGCTTGTCTAATGAAGAAGTGTCAATTTTATGCCAAATGTGAATCACAAAACAGCAAGGCAGTATGCGTTTGTCCTATATGTATTAGCAGCACTGTTACTACACCAGTGTGTGGCTCAGACGGTATTACATATGCTAGCCTCTGCCACCTACAAGCAGCTGCATGTGATTTTAAGAGAGATATTCTTGTTGCTAAAGATGAAGCCTGCGGTTTGTATTGAAGAGTATTCTTCGTTACATGTTGATAAGATTGTGATTTTAATATATTGTGTAGTGTATATGAAAGCTAGAGTCACAGTCCTTTTTTATTTATGGACGTGGTGTTTTATAGTAGACCTGATTATGGTGGAACATGCATTATGATGCAGCTTAGCTACATTTGAAACATACAAATGTTGATAGATAGAAATTCCGCATAACGTGAGATAATTATTGTTTCTATTACCTCCAGTATAGCTACTAACGCCCTGACTCCTCATATTTCCGATGATGATACATTTCTTCTGGACTATTGTAATGAGGATAGTTATTTATACGCTAACCCTTTTTCTGTTTGTTCTTTATTCCTTGAATGCATTGTTGTAGTAAGTGGCCTATTGTTGTCGTATATGTAATATCCGTTTAGTAACTGTTTTAAGATTGGAAGTGGAGATAGAAGGTGTGACTGGAGATTCAGAGATAGAGAAGGATACTCGAGAGAAGAGGATAGATAGTTCTCAAAGTTTGCTTATAACTAGTGTCATATATATTCTCTTGAGTTCTTTTTCAATGTTAAACGGATCCATTACACGAGAACACGAAGGACAATCCACAACACTATTCTAAGCTACTTATCGTATCTATTAGAATGTATGGAACCCACTCCTCATATCTGACATCCAACTGATCTTGATATTTATAGGTGTAGATGGAAAGTTGGATATTATGTATGCTATTGATGGATCGAGAAGAGTTGATAGCAACATGTTCAACAAGATGAGAGATTTCATTCAACTTTCCTTAAAAAGTTATGTTATATCGGAGCCAGAGACTCATGTTGGTATCATACAGTATGGAGACAGAGCTGAAATTATGATAAAGCCAAAAGATGGCATCAGTGTAGCGGCACTTGTTAGCACCATACAGAAGCTGTCTAGAATTGGAGGAGCAAGAAGAATGAACAAAGCTCTGAGACTTGTAAATTCTGAGATCTACAGTAATCCAAGAGAAAGCAGATCAGATGCAAAGAGGATCCTTGTATTGTTGACAACGGGAAAGAATAGTGGTGATGGGTCTGGTGAGTTACCAAGAGTTGCTCGTGAATTGCGAAGTGAAGGGGTGGAGATCATTCCTGTTGTAATCGGGAAAGATGCGGATCCCACTGAGATTGATGCGATGAGTGGAGAGAAAGGAAGCTCAGTAAGAGTTGAAGATGCAAATAAGCTGAATGAGGTTATAGGGCAACTTGAGGAGAAAGTGAATGATGCAGAAGGTAAAGGAGTCCAGATCTATTTATGTTTTGTTATCTGTTGTTTGTTTCATGTAATTCTTGAGCAATGTTGGCCATTTTGATTACTGTATTCTGCATTGAAATATATCAAAAGTGATACATTGTGACAAAATCTAACCAGCAGGCCTTTTTTGTGATCTAAGTTCTACTGCATCAGCACTACGTGATTTATTTCTACATTTTTACAGCTGTTAAGCCAAGCCTCGATCTCGGATTCGTGATTGGGGCATCGGGATATAAAGCTTTTAAGACTTTACAGAAACAGAAGAGAATCATAAAGCATATGTTAAAATCGTATGATGTTGCACCTGGGAAAACACAAGTGGGATTTGTTCAAAAAGGAAAGGTCCCAACTATTGCTATGAAGCTTGGTGAGTTTAACAGTTTAGAACAAATAACAGCTGCAGTTGATACGCTTGGCGTGAATGATGCTGGAAGACTAAGAGATGCATTGGTTGTGGCAAATGACAGAATGTTTCTGAGTTCATATGGAGGAAGACCTGGGGTCAATCGAAGCCTTGTCATGTTTGTTAACGAGAAACTAGATGAAGATATAAATGCTCTCGAAGAGGTTGGTAAGAAACTGAAAGATAATGGTGTTAATGTTATTGTTGTTGGATTAAACGAAGAAGCAGATGTTGAGAAATTGAGTGCCCTTTCACCATTGAATCATGTGTTTGTCTTCTCACCTTTACTGGATGAACTTGATATGATGTTGTATCCTGTTATCAAATCAACATACCCAGGTAATATTTCTATATATGTATATAAATAGTATATCATAGAATGTCATCACATGCTGTTTGTGAACTTAATGAATTTATTGGGTTAGCTACAGTAAAAACCTAGGTTTGGCTAGTTTTGCATTTGCAGTTTTATAAACGTTTTTAAGTTCCGATGCATTATCACACCCGGTATGACACTGCCTATTTAGACATCTCATTCGTCTTACTTCTTTACAATGTTAATGTTATTTATGCTAATGTTATTTAGCTACATATGTTGTGTGGAAACAGAAATTGTTGACCCGTTTTCAACACTATGCCTGTAAGGTGCTGAATAGACCGCAGAAGCAATCGTATTAGTCGTATTACTTCTAATGCAGTTGTTACGCAGGTGTTTTAAGCAAAAGCCATCAGTTGTGTATAAAAAGTGTTGCAAGCCTGTATATCAATATAACACTCTTGTAGTATGATTTTGAGGTGAAAACTTTGCTAATTACTGATTTCAACCTAATTCATCGTAATGCTTCGAAGTATGACAGCATTGTCATCTGTTGTGTTGTACACTACTGCCATAGTTTCGTACTGTACTTTGACGTTTGAGCATTGAGCTTCACTATAACTGTACTTTGTTATAGATCCATGCCATGACGTTATGTGCCGAGGGTACGAAGTTTGCTTGAGAAAATCAATCATCTCATATGAATGCATATGTCCAAGCTGCCCACAACAGTATCAGTTGGTTTGTGGAAGTGACAATAGAACATACTCGACTGATTGCCATCTGAAGAAGTTTTCTTGTCAATCAAAGATCCCAATCACTAAAACCGTAGACAGGGCATGTGGTAAGAAAAGGAGTTTCATATCCTTCTCATGCAATGTTATGTCATAAGGGTGATGCATCTCTGTCGAAAATTCAAACATTCTGTCACGGACTGCTCTCCGGAATACCAAGTGTTTTGCAGATTCATTTTGTAGGATGTGATAAAATTATGCATTGTAGTGTGATAGGTCAAAGTGACAGTTCAATCATTTCATTTTTTAATTGTACTGAGATCCTGTTGAAAAGTATAGAAATATGTGCACAGGAGTGTTCACCCCCTTGGTAGCTTGCTTAGATATTAATTTTAAATGTTTTTTTGTAATCATCCATCTTGTATTGATTTCCTTATTAAAGTTGCGTATGTTGTTAGTGCCACTGAGAGTATACCACGCATCCGTACCGGATGGAATGACCATCACTATGATAGTTGCTAAATGTACGATTTCTGCACATTTTCGCCGTATACTTGATTATTGTAATCCCAACTCTTACAGATGTACCCGGATTCAGTGACATTGTTTTTGCAATTGATACCACTGTGCCCACGGAAGCATTTAGTCACATCAAAATGTTTGTGAATGCAGCAATAAGGCCACTTAATACTGAGAATGGGAATGCAAGGATCGGATTGCTTAAGTACGCCATGAAGCCTTCGAAACTGATGGACTTTACAGATTCTTCTAAATCAAAGATGGGTCTTTTGTTGGATACATTGAGACAGCAGAATGAAGATAGTAATCCAGTAAGTGCACTGAAATTTATTGAGAACTCCTTTTATGGCAAACAGATGTCAAAACAAGATGCAGAAAAAACCATCGTTTTACTGATTAATGGAGATAGGGCACAGATTGATGGCAAAGCTCTTAACCATACACTAAATACGTTGAACAGTCTTGGTATCAAATACGTACTTATAGCTATAGGTGGATCTAGGAGTATGCAGAGAGAGCTGAAGGAGAAAGGCGATGATCATGGAATTGTACATTTGCTAGATAGCAGCAGCCAGTTGCCAACTGTAATACCTGATGTTGTCAAGCCTGGAAAAGGTGAGATTACTGTATAGTTTCCTGTATATATTTTGAAAATACTGAGTGGAATATGTTCTGTTAGCAGTGAAAACTCACTATACATGTGAAGGTAGATATAAATGTGTTTAGTTGACTAATATCGATGCCTGTTGAGAGTTGCTGTAATGAAATTATATCGAACTGCAATGTTGATTGTACAATGAAATTCGATACCTTTATTGAGACAGGATGGTATTAGAGAATCTGTGACATGTTATAGTTCGTGACTATAGTGAATTTACCAATACACTTTACCAAATTAGAAATCGTATGGGAGTGATTTGGTTTATCCACTTGACTCAATTGACTTGCTTTATATTACCATGGGATTTAATAGTGATTTCTCCCGTTATCTTGGATAACCGTTTGTGATTAATTGTATTTACACATTATTTGACTATTCAAGTTAGTATCAAGAACAACTTATAGGGTGGTATCAGAGCTTGAAGCCGGCATGTTGTTCAGTTTTAGAGCACTATGGAAACTGTTCCCCACAGAGTGACACAAGATAATAATTTCATTTTCCTATTATTGTTTTGTCTAGATTACACTCCTGTCATGGACGTTGCTTTCTTATTTGGAACTTCACCCGGACCCCTTGCTGATGGGAGATTTGCAGCCCAGAAGAAGCTAGTCAAAGGAATACTCAATAGATATGAGATATCAAGACAGAAGGCACTCGTGTCACTCATTCTAAAGGATGATCAGCCGGTTGTGGTCCTGAAACTTGGTGATGCCACAAACAGACATGAAGCTTCATTGGCGATTGATTCTCTAAGAAACCGCAAACAGACAAGTTCCATGGCTAACCTGTTGACCTTCATAAATAACACTGTGTTTTCTATAGCCAATGGTGCAAGACAGGGAGTGCCTAAGTCCATTTTGTATTTTGTTGACGAGAAACTATCAGACAACCAGAATGCTGTCAAGGAAATTGCAGCAAAATTGAGAGAGGATAATGTGAAGTTAGTGTTTGTCATGCAAGATGACTCCGTGGATGACGACAAGCTAAAGCTCTTGGTTCCAGATGACCATATTGTTTTCACTGCACCGAGTTTAAAGACGATCGAAAGACATGTTACTCCAGTTGCTACTGCTTTGAAGCCTGGTAAGTTTATAGAATATATTTATTCGCATCAGAGCTAGTAATGTTATGTGTGGGTTGGCGGGAAGAGTGTCTTACAGAACCAGCTGTTTATGCTGCCCTAGGATTGATTGCTCGAGACTAGCAGCTACACTTAGGTTCGAGAAGTATTTCACCACCCTGCTAAAATGGCGGCTAGCAGTGGCGAAGTGCCAACTCTTGACAATCTAAATAGCATGACTATGGTGGTTCATAGCGTTCTTTCACCATATTTAATGGTGAGAAAATATTCTTCGTATCCTCAGGTTTGAAGTGAAGCTAATTGTATAGTACATCTGAGATATTTTGACAGAAGTATTAGGAATTGTACTAAAGGGGTGCCTTAAAATGTTTTGGCATTTAATAGTTGAAGTTGGCATAACAAAATAGAGTAGAAACACCCGTTTTCTGAAGAAAGAGTTTGATATTTTAATGCTGTTAGAGCCAGAATTTATGAGCCCATGTGACAGTAGAAAAATTCTTCCTTGCTTAGTTCACTTCGGCAGAATAATATCATTTAAGATCGCGAACAGTTTCAGGTGAGGGATATGTTGCAATGCCATTTGTCATGTAATTTTGGTAAACTTCCATTCTTTTCGTTTCGACACTGACATAGGTCCTAAATTTGGCCTTTTTAGTAACGCGACTATCAAACTTTTCAAATATGCCAATGATGAAGCTCCCTAAGTAATCCTTATTCTTATTTTAATGCATCTTCAACTTATTCCGTACGACATGTAGAATCCCCAAGATCAACTCACCTGAAGCTGCTTCATGAACTAAAATCTTTCCGCTCTGAATGGCAAAAACCATCATACCAAAGAGTCACTTCGAATGCCAGGCCTGAAACATTTTCATCTTGAAATGCAAAAATACTACGATTCTGCATTCAAAAATTCTTCATTCTGCTCTAATCTGCTGTGCCTACTTTGAACATTTATTGCCCATACTTTTGATAGCATTGCTTCAAAATCTTGCGAATGTTTTCACAGAAAAATATCAGTTTTGCTGCACAGTTTATTTCACTTCGAAACTTGAAAAACTGACGAATCTTTTCCCGCCTAAATGAGGATTGAAGAAACCCTTACAGCGTGAAACTTTTGTTATGTAACTTTTCCAGGCCAGGCCCTTGGTCGCTGTTAGCAGCCATTTTGTTCTAGATGGTGAAATACTTTTCGAACGTAAGTGTATTTCTAATAGACACCTATATCGCTAGATCTTGGGATAGATGAGACATGACTGTGTGTTAGTGCATTCATGGTATTCATTACAAAATTTGTATCAATTATTACAAGAAGGACCCTCTGGTATTTGAGATATGTCTGTTTTTTACTATAATGTAAAGCTTGTTACTAAGAAGACAGTGCTGGCTACACTAGCTACAGTCACTAATCAAATGCAGCCCTTTGGAGGACGGCTACAACATTTGCAGCTGCTCACCTTGCCATTTTCTATTGTGGGCCGAGGAGTCGAGAAGTACCCTGCACAGTCCCATGAATTCTTTACAGCTATAAACTTTATATGAAGTATGATTTTTTGAAAGAAGCATAATCGTTGCACCTTTGCAACTCATTTGAGTATCAGTATTAACACCATGTCTACCATGAATTTACTTTGATGATACACATCTGTGTTCGATTGTTATGCATTTTCACAGTATATGATTGTTATTATTTTGTTCGAGAATGCCCTTCATATCAGCCTTCCCCCTCTTGCACCCTGCATCACTTCTGACATCCCTACCAATGTACAATTGGTTTGCGCTAAGCAACGGATGTCTTTTGGTTTCTGTTGTACTGATATGTGTTGTGTCTTTCCATTAGTACTGTTAGAAGCTACTTTGTCGATGTTAGTACAGCTTTAAATGATAAATCTCCATTTACTTTCAATATGCTATTAGCTTTGCCACTACCTCTGTATTCCGTCACTATTCTATTATCCCAAAGTACTTAGTTCACAATCCGGTGGTTGTGCAATCTTATCTTCCACTTTTGCAGATGTTTGTTTAATGACGAAGTGTCAATTGTATGCAAAATGTGAATCACAAAACAGCAAGGCAGTATGCGTTTGTCCTATATGTATTAGCAGCACTGTTACTACACCAGTGTGTGGCTCAGACGGTATTACATATGCTAGCCTTTGCCACCTACAAGCAGCTGCATGTGATTTTAAGAGAGATATTCTAGTTGCTAAAGATAAAGCTTGCGGTTTGTATTACATAGTATTCTTCGTTACCTGTTAATAAGATCGTGATTGTAATTGATATATTGTGTAGTGTATATCAACACTAGAGTCACACTCCTTTGTTAATTTATGTTAGTGCTGTTTTATAGTAGACCTACTTATGGTGGAACATGCATTATGATGCAGCTTAGCTACATTTGAAACATATTAATGTTGATAGATAGAAATTCCGCATAACGTGAGATAATTATTGCTTCTATTAACTCCAGTATAGCTACTAGTACCTCGACTCCTCATATTTCCGATGGTGATACATTTCTTCTGGACTATTGTTATGAAGATAGTTATTCATACGCAAACCCTTTGTCTGTTTGTTTGTTTATTCTGTTAATGTATTGTTGTAGTAAATGCCCTGTTGTTGTCTTATATGTAATATCCGTTTAGTAACTGTTTTAAGATAGAAAGTGGAGATAGAAGGTGTGACTGGAGATTGAGAGATAGAGAGGGGTAATCAAGAGAACAGGATAGATAGTTCTCAAAGTTTGCTTACTCTTTTCTAGTATTGGTTATATACAGTTTATGTTTTGTAACTAGTGACATATATATTCTCTTGAGTTCTTTTTTAATGCTAAACGGATCCATTACACGAGGACACGAAGGACAAGCCACAACACTATTCCATGCCACTTATCGCATCTAATAGTAGGTAAGGGACTCATTTCTCAAATTTGATATCCAACTGATCTTAATCTTTGTAGGTGTAGATGGAAAGTTGGATATTGTGTACGCTATCGATGGATCGAGAAGAGTTGATAGCAACATGTTCAACAGAATGAGAGATTTCATACAACTTTCCTTAAAAAGTTATGTTATATCGGAGCCCGAGACTCATGTTGGTATCATACAGTATGGAGACAGACCTGACATTACGATAAAGCCAAAAGATGGCATCAGTGTAGCGGCACTTGTTAGCACCATACAGAAGATGTCTAGACTTGGAGGAGCAAGAAGAATGAACAAAGCTCTGAGACTTGTAAATTCTGAGATCTACAGTAATCCAAGAGAAAGCAGATCAGATGCAAAGAGGATCCTTGTATTGTTGACAACGGGAAAGAATAGTGGTGATGGGTCTGGTGAATTACCAAGAGTTGCTCGTGAATTGCGAAGTGAAGGGGTGGAGATCATTCCTGTTGTAATCGGGAAAGATGCGGATCCCACTGAGATTGATGCGATGAGTGGAGAGAAAGGAAGCTCAGTAAGTGTTGAAGATGCAAATAAGCTGAATGAGGTTATAGGGCAACTTGAGGAGAAAGTGAATGATGCAGAAGGTAAAGGAGTCCAGATCTATTTATGTTTTGTTATCTGTTGTTTGTTTCATGTAATTCTTGAGCAATGTTGGCCATTTTGATTACTGTATTCTGCATTGAAATATATCAAAAGTGAGACATTGTGACAAAATCTAACCAGCAGGCCTTTTTTGTGATCTAAGTTCTACTGCATCAGCACTACGTGATTTATTTCTACATTTTTACAGCTGTTAAGCCAAGCCTTGATCTCGGATTCGTGATTGGGGCATCGGGATATAAGGCCTTTGAGACTTTGCAGAAACAGAGGAGAATCATAAAGCATATGTTAAAATCGTATGATGTTGCACCTGGGAAAACACAAGTGGGATTTATTCAAAAGGGAAAAGTCCCAACTATTGCTATGAAGCTTGGTGAGTTTAAGGATTTAGAACAAATAACAGCTGCAGTTAACAAACTTGGCGTGAATGATGCTGGGAGACTGAGAGATGCATTGATTGTGGCAAATGACAGAATGTTTTTGAGTTCATATGGAGGAAGACCAGGTTTCAAGCGAAGCCTTGTCGTGTTCGTGAACGAGAAACTAGATGAAGACATAAATGCTCTCGAGGAGGTTGGTAAGAAACTGAAAGGTAATGGTGTTAATGTTATTGTTGTTGGATTAGACGAAGAAACAGATGTTGAGAAATTGAGTGCACTATCGCCATTGAATCATGTGTTTTTCTTCCCACCCGTACTGGATGAGCTTGATATGTTGTTGTATCCTGTTATCAAGTCAACATATCCAGGTAATATGTTCTAATACATGCTGATATTTTTACCTTGCAGTATCATTTGTTCTATATTTGTTGCTTTAATGATATTATTGGGTTGGTTGTCTTATGTTAATATAATTTTATCTTTGCTTTAATTATTTTCATCCTGTCTTAATCTAGTGTTTTAGCTCAAGTTCATGAGGACATCTCACTTGTCTTACTTCTTTACGTATCTTATTTATTTAGTTTTCCTTGACAAGTATCGAGAGAGAAGTTTGTATCGTAGCATAAGCTAGTGTCCACACATTTCCTTTAAGACAACAAGCAACAGTATTGTACTAAACCTTTATTTGTTAATAACACTCTTGTTGTTTGCCATTTTGGTGGAAACTTTGCTAATTACTGATTTTGACGCAATTCATCTTAATACTTCAAAGTATCCATCTGTTGAGGTGTCTAAACAGACACAATGGAAGAATGATCGTGCTTTCTTGGACGGGTAGCAATTAGCTGCAATAATACTATGTTTTCTTATAGATCCATGCCAAGACATTAAGTGCCAAGGGTATGAAGTTTGCTTAAGAAAATCAATCACCTCATATGAATGCGTATGTCCAAGCTGCCCACACCAGTATCAGTTGGTGTGTGGAAGTGACAATAGAACATACTCGAGTGAGTGCCATCTGAAGAAATTCTCCTGCCAATCAAAGATGCCAATCACTAGGACCTCAGACAGGGCATGTGGTAAGAGAATATTTTTGCAACTTTCTCTTTTATTGCTGTCTAATGGAGGTGATACATGCCTGTCACTGAGTATAAAGTCTACTATAGGCAATTTTCTGTATTAAGGCAGTTTTACCGTAGTTGTATTTTGTAGGATGTGACGAACCTACATATTATGAATGATATTTCAAAATGAAAATTGAATTCTTCATTTTCTTCAATGTTACTCTCAAAGTAGTCCTATATGACAGGCTATTACGTATGTTGCAACCAACAACCTGGAATCCTTTTGATAAATATAGACAATGCAACCCAGAGTGTTGGTACCTTGTTCTCTTGCTTAGAGAATCGCTATAAGTGTTTTTGGTAATCATGCACCTTTCATTGACTTCCTGATTAAACTTTTAAGGCTATACAATCTTTCCCATTACTTTCTTGCTTGTCTTCTTAATGACGCTGTTGCTATTCCACAGTCCTGAAGCAGGTACATATTTCCCTTGACACTCTGAGTATAGCTAAAATTATGAATTTTATACATTGTCACCATGAACTTGATGATTGTAGTCCTATATCTTACAGATTTGCCCGGTTCCAGTGACATTGTTTTTGCAATTGATACCACTGTGCCCACGGAAGCATTTAGTCACATCAAAATGTTTGTGAATGCAGCAATAAGGCCACTTAATACTGAGAATGGGAATGCAAGGATGGGATTGCTTAAGTACGCCATGAAGCCTTCGAAACTGATGGACTTTACAGATTCTTTTAAATCAAAGATGGGTCTTTTGTTGGATACATTGAGACAGCAGAATGAAGATAGTGATCCAGTAAGTGCACTGAAATTTATTGAGAACTCCTTTTATGGCAAACAGATGTCAAGACAAGATGCAGAAAAAACCATCGTTTTACTGATTAATGGAGATAGGGCACAGATTGATGGCAAAGCTCTTAACCATACACTAAATACGTTGAACAGTCTTGGTATCAAATACGTACTTATAGCTATAGGTGGATCTAGGAGTATGCAGAGAGAGCTGAAGGAGAAAGGCGATGATCATGGAATTGTACATTTGCTAGATAGCAGCAGCCAGTTGCCAACTGTAATACCTGATGTTGTCAAGCCTGGAAAAGGTGAGATTACTGTATAGTTTCCTGTATATATTTTGAAAATACTGAGTGGAATATGCCCTGTTAGCAATGACAACTCCTCACTGTACATGTGAAGTAAGATATAATTGTGTTTTGTTGACTAATATCGATGCCTGTTGAGAGTTACTGTAATGACATTATATCGACCTGTAATATTGATTGTACTATGAAAGTCGATGCCTTTATTGAGACAGGATGTTATCTTGGATAACCGTTTGTGATTAATTGTATTTATGCCTTATTTAACTATTCAAGTTAGTATAAAGTGCAGATTATAGGGTGATATCAGAACCTGAAAACGACATGCAGTTCATTGTTAGAGCAACATGGAAACTGCTCCCCACAGAGTGACACAAGATAATAATTTCATTTTCCTATTATTGTTCTGTCTAGATTACACTCCTGTCATGGATGTTGCTTTCTTATTTGGAACTTCACCCGGAGCCCTTGCTGATGGGAGATTTGCAGCCCAGAAGAAGCTAGTCAAAGGAATACTCAATAGATATGAGATATCAAGACAGAAGGCACTCGTGTCACTCATTCTAAAGGATGATCAGCCGGTTGTGGTCCTGAAACTTGGTGATGCCACAAACAAACATGAAGCTTCATTGGCGATTGATTCTCTAAGAAACCGCAAACAGACAAGTTCCATGGCTAACCTTTTGACCTTCATAAATAACACTGTGTTTTCTATAGCCAATGGTGCAAGACAGGGAGTGCCTAAGTCAATTTTGTATTTTGTTGACGAGAAACTATCAGACAACCAGAATGCTGTCAAGGAAATTGCAGCAAAATTGAGAGAGGATAATGTGAAGTTAGTGTTTGTCATGCAAGATGACTCTGTGGATGACGACAAGCTAAAGCTCTTGGTTCCAGATGACCATACTCTTTTCACTGCACCCGGTTTAAAAATGATCGATAGACATGTTACTCCAGTTGCTAATGCTTTGAAGCCTGGTAAGTTTACTATGTGAATGGTGTTCACTACACAATGGATGTCTATTCGCTTCTTTTGTACTGATGTTTTTTGTTTCTTTTCATTAGTACTGTCATAAGCTACTTTGTAGATGTTTGTACACCGTTAAATAAAACAATTACCGCGTACTTGAATATGCTATAAACGTTGCCACTACCTTTGTATTTCGTCACCATTCTATTATCCCAAAATACTTAGTTCATATTGCCGATGTTGTGCAGTCTAATCTTCCGCCTTTGCAGATGTTTGTTTAATGAAGAAGTGTCAATTGTATGCCAAATGTGAATCACAAAACAGCAAGGCAGTATGCGTGTGTCCTACATGTATTAGCAGCACTGTTACTACACCTGTGTGTGGCTCAGACGGTATTACATATGCTAGCCTCTGCCACCTACAAGCAGCTGCATGTGATTTTAAGAGAGATATTCTTGTTGCTAAAGATAGAGCTTGCGGTTTGTATTAAAGAGTATTCCTCTTTATATGTTGCTAAAATTGTGATTATAATATATTGTGCAGTGTATATTATAGCTAATATTTCATTCTTTTATAAGTTAAAGACTAGCTGTATTATGGTTATTGTGATTATGTGAAATCATGCATTCTGAGGAAACTTAAGTGACATTGAAACTGATTAGTCGTGATCAATCGTATTGTCCCGATACTTACTATGCTTATTTGTTTTAATTTTAGTTCCAGTATAGCTATTCACTCTTTAATTCCTCAGATCTACTCACCATACATATTTTCCCGAGCTATCCTACTCCATTTATCGTATTTGTGAGAGTATAGGAAACCCATTTCTCATATTTTACATCGAATCAATCTCTATCTCTTTAGGTGTAGATGGAAAGTTAGATATTATGTATGCTGTTGATGGATCGAGAAGAGTTGATAGCAACATGTTCAACAGAATGAGAGATTTCATACAACTTTCCTTGAAAAGTTATGTTATATCGGAGCCCGAGACTCATGTTGGTATCATACAGTATGGAGACAGAGCTGAAATTATGATAAAGCCAAAGGATGGTATCAGTGTAGCGGCACTTGTTAGCACCATACAGAAGCTGTCTAGAATTGGAGGAGCAAGAAGAATGAACAAAGCTCTGAGACTTGTAAATTCTGAGATCTACAGTAATCCAAGAGAAAGCAGATCAGATGCAAAGAGGATCCTTGTATTGTTGACAACGGGAAAGAATAGTGGTGATGGGTCTGGTGAATTACCAAGAGTTGCTCGTGAATTGCGAAGTGAAGGGGTGGAGATCATTCCTGTTGTAATCGGGAAAGATGCGGATCCCACTGAGATTGATGCGATGAGTGGAGAGAAAGGAAGCTCAGTAAGAGTTGAAGATGCAAATAAGCTGAATGAGGTTATAGGGCAACTTGAGGAGAAAGTGAATGATGCAGAAGGTAAGGGAATCTAGAGCTATTTCTGTTTTGGTTATTTTATCTTGGTTACATTAAGTTCTTGAGCAATATAACCGATCTTAGTTAATGTTTACTGTATTAAAGCATATCTAAAGTAGGCATTCAAAAATAGTCTGACCAGCAGGCCTTTTGTGTAATCTATGTTGTACTGCATCAGCGCTACGTGATTTATTTCTACATTGTTACAGCTGTTAAGCCAAGCCTCGATCTCGGATTCGTGATTGGGGCATCGGGATATAAGGCCTTTGAGACTTTACAGAAACAGAAGAGAATCATAAAGCATATGCTAACATCGTATGATGTTGCACCTGGGAAAACACAAGTGGGATTTGTTCAAAAGGGAAAAGTCCCAACTATTGCTATGAAGCTTGGTGAGTTTAAGGATTTAGAACAAATAACAGCTGCAGTTAACAAACTTGGCGTGAATGATGCTGGGAGACTGAGAGATGCATTGATTGTGGCAAATGACAGAATGTTTTTGAGTTCATATGGAGGAAGACCAGGTTTCAAGCGAAGCCTTGTCGTGTTTGTGAACGAGAAACTAGATGAAGACATAAATGCTCTCGAAGAGGTTGGTAAGAAACTGAAAGATAATGGTGTTAATGTTATTGTTGTTGGATTAGACGAAGAAACAGATGTTGAGAAATTGAGTGCACTATCGCCATTGAATCATGTGTTTTTCTTCCCACCCGTACTGGATGAGCTTGATATGTTGTTGTATCCTGTTATCAAGTCAACATATCCAGGTAATATGTTCTAATACATGCTGATATTTTTACCTTGCAGTATCATTTGTTCTATATTTGTTGCTTTAATGATATTATTGGGTTGGTTGTCTTATGTTAATATAATTTTATCTTTGCTTTAATTATTTTCATCCTGTCTTAATCTAGTGTTTTAGCTCAAGTTCATGAGGACATCTCACTTGTCTTACTTCTTTACGTATCTTATTTATTTAGTTTTCCTTGACAAGTATCGAGAGAGAAGTTTGTATCGTAGCATAAGCTAGTGTCCACACATTTCCTTTAAGACAACAAGCAACAGTATTGTACTAAACCTTTATTTGTTAATAACACTCTTGTTGTTTGCCATTTTGGTGGAAACTTTGCTAATTACTGATTTTGACGCAATTCATCTTAATACTTCAAAGTATCCATCTGTTGAGGTGTCTAAACAGACACAATGGAAGAATGATCGTGCTTTCTTGGACGGGTAGCAATTAGCTGCAATAATACTATGTTTTCTTATAGATCCATGCCAAGACATTAAGTGCCAAGGGTATGAAGTTTGCTTAAGAAAATCAATCACCTCATATGAATGCGTATGTCCAAGCTGCCCACACCAGTATCAGTTGGTGTGTGGAAGTGACAATAGAACGTACTCGAGTGAGTGCCATCTGAAGAAATTCTCCTGCCAATCAAAGATGCCAATCACTAGGACCTCAGACAGGGCATGTGGTAAGAGAATATTTTTGCAACTTTCTCTTTTATTGCTGTCTAATGGAGGTGATACATGCCTGTCACTGAGTATAAAGTCTACTATAGGCAATTTTCTGTATTAAGGCAGTTTTACCGTAGTTGTATTTTGTAGGATGTGACGAACCTACATATTATGAATGATATTTCAAAATGAAAATTGAATTCTTCATTTTCTTCAATGTTACTCTCAAAGTAGTCCTATATGACAGGCTATTACGTATGTTGCAACCAACAACCTGGAATCCTTTTGATAAATATAGACAATGCAACCCAGAGTGTTGGTACCTTGTTCTCTTGCTTAGAGAATCGCTATAAGTGTTTTTGGTAATCATGCACCTTTCATTGACTTCCTGATTAAACTTTTAAGGCTATACAATCTTTCCCATTACTTTCTTGCTTGTCTTCTTAATGACGCTGTTGCTATTCCACAGTCCTGAAGCAGGTACATATTTCCCTTGACACTCTGAGTATAGCTAAAATTATGAATTTTATACATTGTCACCATGAACTTGATGATTGTAGTCCTATATCTTACAGATTTGCCCGGTTCCAGTGACATTGTTTTTGCAATTGATACCACTGTGCCCACGGAAGCATTTACTCACGTCAAAATGTTTGTGAATGCAGCAATAAGGCCACTTAATACTGAGAATGGGAATGCAAGGATCGGATTGCTTAAGTACGCCATGAAGCCTTCGAAACTGATGGACTTTACAGATTCTTCTAAATCAAAGATGGGTCTTTTGTTGGATACATTGAGACAGCAGAATGAAGATAGTGATCCAGTAAGTGCACTGAAATTTATTGAGAACTCCTTTTATGGCAAACAGATGTCAAGACAAGATGCAGAAAAAACCATCGTTTTACTGATTAATGGAGATAGGGCACAGATTGATGGCAAAGCTCTTAACCATACACTAAATACGTTGAACAGTCTTGGTATCAAATACGTACTTATAGCTATAGGTGGATCTAGGAGTATGCAGAGAGAGCTGAAGGAGAAAGGCGATGATCATGGAATTGTACATTTGCTAGATAGCAGCAGCCAGTTGCCAACTGTAATACCTGATGTTGTCAAGCCTGGAAAAGGTGAGATTACTGTATAGTTTCCTGTATATATTTTGAAAATACTGAGTGGAATATGTCCTGTTAGCAATGAAAACTCCTCACTGTACATGTGAAGTAAGATATAATTGTGTTTTGTTGACTAATATCGATGCCTGTTGAGAGTTACTGTAATGAAATTATATCGAACTGTAATATTGATTGTACTATGAAAGTCGATGCCTTTATTGAGACAGGATGGTAGTAGAGAACATGTGACAAGTTATAGTTCGTGCCTACCAATAGATTTTAACAAATTAGAAATCGTATGGAAGTGACCTTTTTATCCACTCGACTCAATTGACTTGCTTTATTTTAACATGGGATTTAATAGTAATTTCTCCCGTTATCTTGGATAACCGTTTGTGATTAATTGTATTTATGCCTTATTTAACTATTCAAGTTAGTATAAAGTGCAGATTATAGGGTGATATCAGAACCTGAAAACGACATGCAGTTCATTGTTAGAGCAACATGGAAACTGCTCCCCACAGAGTGACACAAGATAATGATTTCATTTTCCTATTATTGTTCTGTCTAGATTACACTCCTGTCATGGATGTTGCTTTCTTATTTGGAACTTCACCCGGACCCCTTGCTGATGAGAGATTTGCAGCCCAGAAGAAGCTAGTCAAAGGAATACTCAATAGATATGAGATATCAAGACAGAAGGCACTCGTGTCACTCATTCTAAAGGATGATCAGCCGGTTGTGGTCCTGAAACTTGGTGATGCCACAAACAAACATGAAGCTTCATTGGCGATTGATTCTCTAAGAAACCGCAAACGGACAAGTTCCATGGCTAACCTTTTGACCTTCATAAATAACACTGTATTTTCTATAGCCAATGGTGCAAGACAGGGAGTGCCTAAGTCCATTTTGTATTTTGTTGACGAGAAACTATCAGAAAACCAGAATGCTGTCAAGGACATTGCAGCAAAGTTGAGAGAGGATAATGTGAAGTTAGTGTTTGTCATGCAAGATGACTCCGTGGATGACGACAAGCTAAAGCTCTTGGTTCCAGATAACCATACTCTTTTCACTGCACCCGGTTTAAAAATGATCGATAGACATGTTACTCCAGTTGCTAATGCTTTGAAGCCTGGTAAGTTTACTATGTGAATGGTTTTCACTACACAATGGATGTCTATTCGCTTCTTTTTTACTGATGTTTTTTGTTTCTTTTCATTAGTACTGTCATAAGCTACTTTGTAGATGTTTGTACACCGTTAAATAAAACAATTACCGCGTACTTGAATATGCTATAAACGTTGCCACTACCTTTGTATTTCGTCACCAGTCTATTATCCCAAAATACTTAGCTCATATTGCCGATGTTGTGCAGTCTAATCTTCCGCCTTTGCAGATGTTTGTTTAATGAAGAAGTGTCAATTGTATGCCAAATGTGAATCACAAAACAGCAAGGCAGTATGCGTGTGTCCTACATGTATTAGCAGCACTGTTACTACACCAGTGTGTGGCTCAGACGGTATTACATATGCTAGCCTCTGCCACCTACAAGCAGCTGCATGTGATTTTAAGAGAGATATTCTTGTTGCTAAAGATAGAGCTTGCGGTTTGAAATTAAAGATTACTCCTCTGTATATGTTGATAAAAACGCGATTATACTATGTTGTTCAGTGTATATTATAGCTAATATTTCATTCTTGTATTCTTTTATTAGTTAAAGAATACCTGTATTATGGTTATAGTGAATATGCTAAATCATGCATTCTGAGGGAACTTAAGTGACATTAAAACTGATTAGTCGTGATCAATCGTATTGTCCCGATACTTACTATGCTTATTAGTTTTAATTTTGGTTCCAGTATAGCTATTCACTCTTTAATTCCTCAGATCTACTCACCATACATATTTTCCCGAGCTATCCTACTCCATTTATCGTATTTGTGAGAGTATAGGAAACCCATTTCTCATATTTTACATCGAATCAATCTCTATCTCTTTAGGTGTAGATGGAAAGTTAGATATTATGTATGCTGTTGATGGATCGAGAAGAGTTGATAGCAACATGTTCAACAGAATGAGAGATTTCATACAACTTTCCTTGAAAAGTTATGTTATATCGGAGCCCGAGACTCATGTTGGTATCATACAGTATGGAGACAGAGCTGAAATTATGATAAAGCCAAAGGATGGTATCAGTGTAGCGGCACTTGTTAGCACCATACAGAAGCTGTCTAGAATTGGAGGAGCAAGAAGAATGAACAAAGCTCTGAGACTTGTAAATTCTGAGATCTACAGTAATCCAAGAGAAAGCAGATCAGATGCAAAGAGGATCCTTGTATTGTTGACAACGGGAAAGAATAGTGGTGATGGGTCTGGTGAGTTACCAAGAGTTGCTCGTGAATTGCGAAGTGAAGGGGTGGAGATCATTCCTGTTGTAATCGGGAAAGGTGCGGATCCCACTGAGATTGATGCGATGAGTGGAGAGAAAGGAAGCTCAGTAAGTGTTGAAGATGCAAATAAGCTGAATGAGGTTATAGGGCAACTTGAGGAGAAAGTGAATGATGCAGAAGGTAAGGGAATCTAGAGCTATTTCTGTTTTGGTTATTTTTTCTTAGTTACATTAAGTTCTTGAGCAATGTAACCGATCTTAGTTAATGTTTACTGTATTAAAGCATATCTAAAGTAGGCATTCAAAAATAGTCTGACCAGCAGGCCTTTTGTGTAATCTATGTTCTACTGCATCAGCACTACGTGATTTATTTCTACATTTTTACAGCTGTTAAGCCAAGCCTTGATCTCGGATTCGTGATTGGGGCATCGGGATATAAGGCCTTTGAGACTTTGCAGAAACAGAGGAGAATCATAAAGCATATGTTAAAGTCGTATGATGTTGCACCTGAGAAAACACAAGTGGGATTTGTTCAAAAAGGAAAAGTCCCAACTATTGCTATGAAGCTTGGCGAGTTTAAGGATTTAGAACAAATAACAGCTGCAGTTAATAAACTTGGCGTGAATGATGCTGGGAGACTGAGAGATGCATTGATTGTGGCAAATGACAGAATGTTTTTGAGTTCATATGGAGGAAGACCAGGTTTCAAGCGAAGCCTTGTCGTGTTTGTGAACGAGAAACTAGATGAAGACATAAATGCTCTCGAGGAGGTTGGTAAGAAACTGAAAGATAATGGTGTTAATGTTATTGTTGTTGGATTAGACGAAGAAACAGATGTTGAGAAATTGAGCGCACTATCACCATTGAATCATGTGTTCTTCTTCCCACCCGTACTGGATGAGCTTGATATGTTGTTGTATCCTGTTATCAAATCAACATATCCAGGTAATGTATTTAACACTTATCTTGATATATAAGATAGAACATCATCACGTTTTTGATATTTCGTTAATGTATTCGTGCTATATTGGGTTAATGATCTCAGCTTAGTACATGTCCATATTTGGTATTGTTGCTGTTATCGTATTCAAAGTCGTTTCAAGTCAAATTTTACATAAATCTTTACGTTCTAATGAAATATGACACATGACATGACACTTTCGTATGAGAAATCTAAATCATTTTACATCATCGTAATTCTGGCTACTCGTTTTGCTCTAAACTGTACAGCATGCAATTGTTGTAAATATATCTAAGTGGATGGACTGAAGGAGACATTTGTGTGATCAAATTACTGCTACAGTAGTTGTCACATATGTAATTTCCATATGGAAAACAGCAAGAAACTGTATTGCCTAGAGTATCTTGGAAACCTCAATAGCATCTTTGTAGCATAGTGCTTGTTTCACAGATTTCCTACGTGTTGACTTTTAACTCCATTGATTACAATACTACAGAACATGATGCCATTGTTGTCGCTTGGATTTTCTCAAAGCAAACAACGACTGTGTATTCGTACATTACTTAGATATGTGACAATTAAGCTTCACTGTAATTTTGATTTTTTATAGATCCATGCAAAGACATTAAGTGTCAGGGGTATGAAGTTTGCTTAAGAAAATCAATCACCTCATATGAATGCGTATGTCCAAGCTGCCCACACCAGTATCAGTTGGTGTGTGGAAGTGACAATAGAACATACTCAAGTGACTGCCATCTGAAGCAATTCTCCTGCCAATCAAAGATGCCAATCACTAGGATCTCAGACAGGGCATGTGGTAAGAGAATAGTTTTGCAACTTTCTCATTCATTGCTGTCAAATCAAGGTGATACATGCCTGTCACTGAGTATAAAGTCTACTACGGGCTATTTTCTGTATTAATACAGTTTTACCGTAGTTGTATTTCGTAGGATGTGACGAACCTGTTACATATTATGAATGATATTTCAAAATGAAACTTGAATTCTTCGTTTTCTTCAATGTTACTCTCAAAGTAGTCCTATATGACAGGCTATTACGTATGTTGCAACCAACAACCTGGAATCCTTTTGATAAATATAGACAATGCAACCCAGAGTGTTAGTACCTTGTTCTCTTGCTTAGAGAATCGCTATAAGTGTTTTTGGTAATCATGCACCTTTCATTGACTTCCTGATTAAACTTTTAAGGCTATACAATCTTTCCCATTACTTTCTTGCTTGTCTTCTTAATGACGCTGTTGCTATTCCACAGTCCTGAAGCAGGTACATATTTCCCTTGACAATGGCTATCACTTTGAGTATAGCTAAAATTATGAATTCTATACATTGTCACCATGAACTTGATCATTGTAGTCCTATATCTTACAGATTTGCCCGGATTCAGTGACATTGTTTTTGCAATTGATACCACTGTGCCCACGGAAGCATTTAGTCACATCAAAATGTTTGTGAATGCAGCAATAAGGCCACTTAATACTGAGAATGGGAATGCAAGGATGGGATTGCTTAAGTACGCCATGAAGCCTTCGAAACTGATGGACTTTACAGATTCTTTTAAATCAAAGATGGGTCTTTTGTTGGATACATTGAGACAGCAGAATGAAGATAGTAATCCAGTAAGTGCACTGAAATTTATTGAGAACTCCTTTTATGGCAAACAGATGTCAAGACAAGATGCAGAAAAAACCATCGTTTTACTGATTAATGGAGATAGGGCACAGATTGATGGCAAAGCTCTTAACCATACACTAAATACGTTGAACAGTCTTGGTATCAAATACGTACTTATAGCTATAGGTGGATCTAGGAGTATGCAGAGAGAGCTGAAGGAGAAAGGCGATGATCATGGAATTGTACATTTGCTAGATAGCAGCAGCCAGTTGCCAACTGTAATACCTGATGTTGTCAAGCCTGGAAAAGGTGAGATTACTGTATAGTTTCCTGTATATATTTTGAAAATACTGAGTGGAATATGTCCTGTTAGCAATGAAAACTCCTCACTGTACATGTGAAGTAAGATATAATTGTGTTTTGTTGACTAATATCGATGCCTGTTGAGAGTTACTGTAATGAAATTATATCAAACTGTAATATTAATTGTATTATGAAAACCGATGCCTTTATTGAGACAGAATGTTATCTTGGATAACCGTTTGTGATTAATTGTATTTATGCCGTATTTAACTATTCAAGTTAGTATAAAGTGCAGATTATAGGGTGATATCAGAACCTGAAGACGACATGCAGTTCATTTTTAGAGCAACATGGAAACTGCTTCCCACACAGTGACACAAGATAATAATTTCATTTTCCTATTATTGTTCTGTCTAGATTACACCCCTGTCATGGATGTTGCTTTCTTATTTGGAACTTCACCCGGACCCCTTGCTGATGAGAGATTTGCAGCCCAGAAGAAGCTAGTCAAAGGAATACTCAATAGATATGAGATATCAAGACAGAAGGCACTCGTGTCACTCATTCTAAAGGATGATCAGCCGGTTGTGGTCCTGAAACTTGGTGATGCCACAAACAGACATGAAGCTTCATTGGCGATTGATTCTCTAAGAAACCGCAAACGGACAAGTTCCATGGCTGACCTGTTGACCTTCATAAATAACACTGTGTTTTCTATAGCCAATGGTGCAAGACAGGGAGTGCCTAAGTCCATTTTGTATTTTGTTGACGAGAAACTATCAGACAACCAGAATGCTGTCAAGGAAATTGCAGCAAAATTGAGAGAGGATAATGTGAAGTTAGTGTTTGTCATGCAAGATGACTCTGTGGATGACGACAAGCTAAAGCTCTTGGTTCCAGATGAACATACTCTTTTCACTGCACCGAGTTTAAAGACGATCGATGGACATGTTACTCCAGTTGCTAATGCTTTGAAGCCTGGTAAGTTTACTATGTGAATGGTTTTCACTACATAATGGATGTCTATTCGCTTCTTTTGTACTGATGTGTTTTGTTTCTTTTCATTAGTACTGTTATAAGCTACTTTGTCGATGTTTGTACACCGTGAAATAAAAAAATTACCGCGTATTTGAATATGCTATAAACGTTGCCACTACCTTTGTATTTCGTCACCATTCTATTATCCCAAAATACTTAGCTCATATTGCCGATGTTGTGCAGTCTAATCTTCCGCCTTTGCAGATGTTTGTTTAATGAAGAAGTGTCAATTGTATGCCAAATGTGAATCACAAAACAGCAAGGCAGTATGCGTGTGTCCTACATGTATTAGCAGCACTGTTACTACACCAGTGTGTGGCTCAGACGGTATTACATATGCTAGCCTCTGCCACCTACAAGCAGCTGCATGTGATTTTAAGAGAGATATTCTTGTTGCTAAAGACAGAGCTTGCGGTTTGTATTAACGATTACTCCTCTTTATATGTTGATAAAATCGCGATTATGCTATGTTGTTCAGTGTATATTATAGCTAATATGTCATTTTTGTATTCTTTTATTAGTTAAAGAATACCTGTATTATGGTTATAGTGAATATGCTAAATCATGCATTCTGAGGGAACTTAAGTGACATTGAAACTGATTAGTCGTGATCAATCGTATTGTCCCGATACTTACTATGCTTATTTGTTTTAATTTTAGTTCCAGTATAGCTATTCACTCTTTAATTCCTCAGATCTACTCACCATACATATTTTCCCGAGCTATCCTACTCCATTTATCGTATTTGTGAGAGTATAGGAAACCCATTTCTCATATTTTACATCGAATCAATCTCTATCTCTTTAGGTGTAGATGGAAAGTTAGATATTATGTATGCTGTTGATGGATCGAGAAGAGTTGATAGCAACATGTTCAACAGAATGAGAGATTTCATACAACTTTCCTTGAAAAGTTATGTTATATCGGAGCCCGAGACTCATGTTGGTATCATACAGTATGGAGACAGAGCTGAAATTATGATAAAGCCAAAGGATGGTATCAGTGTAGCGGCACTTGTTAGCACCATACAGAAGCTGTCTAGAATTGGAGGAGCAAGAAGAATGAACAAAGCTCTGAGACTTGTAAATTCTGAGATCTACAGTAATCCAAGAGAAAGCAGATCAGATGCAAAGAGGATCCTTGTATTGTTGACAACGGGAAAGAATAGTGGTGATGGGTCTGGTGAATTACCAAGAGTTGCTCGTGAATTGCGAAGTGAAGGGGTGGAGATCATTCCTGTTGTAATCGGGAAAGATGCGGATCCCACTGAGATTGATGCGATGAGTGGAGAGAAAGGAAGCTCAGTAAGAGTTGAAGATGCAAATAAGCTGAATGAGGTTATAGGGCAACTTGAGGAGAAAGTGAATGATGCAGAAGGTAAGGGAATCTAGAGCTATTTCTGTTTTGGTTATTGTATCTTGGTTACATTAAGTTCTTGAGCAATATAACCGATCTTAGTTAATGTTTACTGTATTAAAGCATATCTAAAGTAGGCATTCAAAAATAGTCTGACCAGCAGGCCTTTTGTGTAATCTATGTTGTACTGCATCAGCGCTACGTGATTTATTTCTACATTGTTACAGCTGTTAAGCCAAGCCTCGATCTCGGATTCGTGATTGGGGCATCGGGATATAAGGCCTTTGAGACTTTACAGAAACAGAAGAGAATCATAAAGCATATGCTAACATCGTATGATGTTGCACCTGGGAAAACACAAGTGGGATTTGTTCAAAAGGGAAAAGTCCCAACTATTGCTATGAAGCTTGGTGAGTTTAAGGATTTAGAACAAATAACAGCTGCAGTTAACAAACTTGGCGTGAATGATGCTGGGAGACTGAGAGATGCATTGATTGTGGCAAATGACAGAATGTTTTTGAGTTCATATGGAGGAAGACCAGGTTTCAAGCGAAGCCTTGTCGTGTTTGTGAACGAGAAACTAGATGAAGACATAAATGCTCTCGAAGAGGTTGGTAAGAAACTGAAAGATAATGGTGTTAATGTTATTGTTGTTGGATTAGACGAAGAAACAGATGTTGAGAAATTGAGTGCACTATCGCCATTGAATCATGTGTTTTTCTTCCCACCCGTACTGGATGAGCTTGATATGTTGTTGTATCCTGTTATCAAGTCAACATATCCAGGTAATATGTTCTAATACATGCTGATACTTTTACCTTGCAGTATCATTTGTTCTATATTTGTTGCTTTAATGATATTATTGGGTTGGTTGTCTTATGTTAATATAATTTTATCTTTGCTTTAATTATTTTCATCCTGTCTTAATCTAGTGTTTTAGCTCAAGTTCATGAGGACATCTCACTTGTCTTACTTCTTTACGTATCTTATTTATTTAGTTTTCCTTGACAAGTATCGAGAGAGAAGTTTGTATCGTAGCATAAGCTAGTGTCCACACATTTCCTTTAAGACAACAAGCAACAGTATTGTACTAAACCTTTATTTGTTAATAACACTCTTGTTGTTTGCCATTTTGGTGGAAACTTTGCTAATTACTGATTTTGACGCAATTCATCTTAATACTTCAAAGTATCCATCTGTTGAGGTGTCTAAACAGACACAATGGAAGAATGATCGTGCTTTCTTGGACGGGTAGCAATTAGCTGCAATAATACTATGTTTTCTTATAGATCCATGCCAAGACATTAAGTGCCAAGGGTATGAAGTTTGCTTAAGAAAATCAATCACCTCATATGAATGCGTATGTCCAAGCTGCCCACACCAGTATCAGTTGGTGTGTGGAAGTGACAATAGAACGTACTCGAGTGAGTGCCATCTGAAGAAATTCTCCTGCCAATCAAAGATGCCAATCACTAGGACCTCAGACAGGGCATGTGGTAAGAGAATATTTTTGCAACTTTCTCTTTTATTGCTGTCTAATGGAGGTGATACATGCCTGTCACTGAGTATAAAGTCTACTATAGGCAATTTTCTGTATTAAGGCAGTTTTACCGTAGTTGTATTTTGTAGGATGTGACGAACCTACATATTATGAATGATATTTCAAAATGAAAATTGAATTCTTCATTTTCTTCAATGTTACTCTCAAAGTAGTCCTATATGACAGGCTATTACGTATGTTGCAACCAACAACCTGGAATCCTTTTGATAAATATAGACAATGCAACCCAGAGTGTTGGTACCTTGTTCTCTTGCTTAGAGAATCGCTATAAGTGTTTTTGGTAATCATGCACCTTTCATTGACTTCCTGATTAAACTTTTAAGGCTATACAATCTTTCCCATTACTTTCTTGCTTGTCTTCTTAATGACGCTGTTGCTATTCCACAGTCCTGAAGCAGGTACATATTTCCCTTGACACTCTGAGTATAGCTAAAATTATGAATTTTATACATTGTCACCATGAACTTGATGATTGTAGTCCTATATCTTACAGATTTGCCCGGTTCCAGTGACATTGTTTTTGCAATTGATACCACTGTGCCCACGGAAGCATTTACTCACGTCAAAATGTTTGTGAATGCAGCAATAAGGCCACTTAATACTGAGAATGGGAATGCAAGGATCGGATTGCTTAAGTACGCCATGAAGCCTTCGAAACTGATGGACTTTACAGATTCTTCTAAATCAAAGATGGGTCTTTTGTTGGATACATTGAGACAGCAGAATGAAGATAGTGATCCAGTAAGTGCACTGAAATTTATTGAGAACTCCTTTTATGGCAAACAGATGTCAAGACAAGATGCAGAAAAAACCATCGTTTTACTGATTAATGGAGATAGGGCACAGATTGATGGCAAAGCTCTTAACCATACACTAAATACGTTGAACAGTCTTGGTATCAAATACGTACTTATAGCTATAGGTGGATCTAGGAGTATGCAGAGAGAGCTGAAGGAGAAAGGCGATGATCATGGAATTGTACATTTGCTAGATAGCAGCAGCCAGTTGCCAACTGTAATACCTGATGTTGTCAAGCCTGGAAAAGGTGAGATTACTGTATAGTTTCCTGTATATATTTTGAAAATACTGAGTGGAATATGTCCTGTTAGCAATGAAAACTCCTCACTGTACATGTGAAGTAAGATATAATTGTGTTTTGTTGACTAATATCGATGCCTGTTGAGAGTTACTGTAATGAAATTATATCGAACTGTAATATTGATTGTACTATGAAAGTCGATGCCTTTATTGAGACAGGATGGTAGTAGAGAACATGTGACAAGTTATAGTTCGTGCCTACCAATAGATTTTAACAAATTAGAAATCGTATGGAAGTGACCTTTTTATCCACTCGACTCAATTGACTTGCTTTATTTTAACATGGGATTTAATAGTAATTTCTCCCGTTATCTTGGATAACCGTTTGTGATTAATTGTATTTATGCCTTATTTAACTATTCAAGTTAGTATAAAGTGCAGATTATAGGGTGATATCAGAACCTGAAAACGACATGCAGTTCATTGTTAGAGCAACATGGAAACTGCTCCCCACAGAGTGACACAAGATAATGATTTCATTTTCCTATTATTGTTCTGTCTAGATTACACTCCTGTCATGGATGTTGCTTTCTTATTTGGAACTTCACCCGGACCCCTTGCTGATGAGAGATTTGCAGCCCAGAAGAAGCTAGTCAAAGGAATACTCAATAGATATGAGATATCAAGACAGAAGGCACTCGTGTCACTCATTCTAAAGGATGATCAGCCGGTTGTGGTCCTGAAACTTGGTGATGCCACAAACAAACATGAAGCTTCATTGGCGATTGATTCTCTAAGAAACCGCAAACGGACAAGTTCCATGGCTAACCTTTTGACCTTCATAAATAACACTGTATTTTCTATAGCCAATGGTGCAAGACAGGGAGTGCCTAAGTCCATTTTGTATTTTGTTGACGAGAAACTATCAGAAAACCAGAATGCTGTCAAGGACATTGCAGCAAAGTTGAGAGAGGATAATGTGAAGTTAGTGTTTGTCATGCAAGATGACTCCGTGGATGACGACAAGCTAAAGCTCTTGGTTCCAGATAACCATACTCTTTTCACTGCACCCGGTTTAAAAATGATCGATAGACATGTTACTCCAGTTGCTAATGCTTTGAAGCCTGGTAAGTTTACTATGTGAATGGTTTTCACTACACAATGGATGTCTATTCGCTTCTTTTTTACTGATGTTTTTTGTTTCTTTTCATTAGTACTGTCATAAGCTACTTTGTAGATGTTTGTACACCGTTAAATAAAACAATTACCGCGTACTTGAATATGCTATAAACGTTGCCACTACCTTTGTATTTCGTCACCAGTCTATTATCCCAAAATACTTAGCTCATATTGCCGATGTTGTGCAGTCTAATCTTCCGCCTTTGCAGATGTTTGTTTAATGAAGAAGTGTCAATTGTATGCCAAATGTGAATCACAAAACAGCAAGGCAGTATGCGTGTGTCCTACATGTATTAGCAGCACTGTTACTACACCAGTGTGTGGCTCAGACGGTATTACATATGCTAGCCTCTGCCACCTACAAGCAGCTGCATGTGATTTTAAGAGAGATATTCTTGTTGCTAAAGATAGAGCTTGCGGTTTGTATTAAAGATTACTCCTCTGTATATGTTGATAAAAACGCGATTATACTATGTTGTTCAGTGTATATTATAGCTAATATTTCATTCTTGTATTCTTTTATTAGTTAAAGAATACCTGTATTATGGTTATAGTGAATATGCTAAATCATGCATTCTGAGGGAACTTAAGTGACATTAAAACTGATTAGTCGTGATCAATCGTATTGTCCCGATACTTACTATGCTTATTAGTTTTAATTTTGGTTCCAGTATAGCTATTCACTCTTTAATTCCTCAGATCTACTCACCATACATATTTTCCCGAGCTATCCTACTCCATTTATCGTATTTGTGAGAGTATAGGAAACCCATTTCTCATATTTTACATCGAATCAATCTCTATCTCTTTAGGTGTAGATGGAAAGTTAGATATTATGTATGCTGTTGATGGATCGAGAAGAGTTGATAGCAACATGTTCAACAGAATGAGAGATTTCATACAACTTTCCTTGAAAAGTTATGTTATATCGGAGCCCGAGACTCATGTTGGTATCATACAGTATGGAGACAGAGCTGAAATTATGATAAAGCCAAAGGATGGTATCAGTGTAGCGGCACTTGTTAGCACCATACAGAAGCTGTCTAGAATTGGAGGAGCAAGAAGAATGAACAAAGCTCTGAGACTTGTAAATTCTGAGATCTACAGTAATCCAAGAGAAAGCAGATCAGATGCAAAGAGGATCCTTGTATTGTTGACAACGGGAAAGAATAGTGGTGATGGGTCTGGTGAGTTACCAAGAGTTGCTCGTGAATTGCGAAGTGAAGGGGTGGAGATCATTCCTGTTGTAATCGGGAAAGGTGCGGATCCCACTGAGATTGATGCGATGAGTGGAGAGAAAGGAAGCTCAGTAAGTGTTGAAGATGCAAATAAGCTGAATGAGGTTATAGGGCAACTTGAGGAGAAAGTGAATGATGCAGAAGGTAAGGGAATCTAGAGCTATTTCTGTTTTGGTTATTTTTTCTTAGTTACATTAAGTTCTTGAGCAATGTAACCGATCTTAGTTAATGTTTACTGTATTAAAGCATATCTAAAGTAGGCATTCAAAAATAGTCTGACCAGCAGGCCTTTTGTGTAATCTATGTTCTACTGCATCAGCACTACGTGATTTATTTCTACATTTTTACAGCTGTTAAGCCAAGCCTTGATCTCGGATTCGTGATTGGGGCATCGGGATATAAGGCCTTTGAGACTTTGCAGAAACAGAGGAGAATCATAAAGCATATGTTAAAGTCGTATGATGTTGCACCTGAGAAAACACAAGTGGGATTTGTTCAAAAAGGAAAAGTCCCAACTATTGCTATGAAGCTTGGCGAGTTTAAGGATTTAGAACAAATAACAGCTGCAGTTAATAAACTTGGCGTGAATGATGCTGGGAGACTGAGAGATGCATTGATTGTGGCAAATGACAGAATGTTTTTGAGTTCATATGGAGGAAGACCAGGTTTCAAGCGAAGCCTTGTCGTGTTTGTGAACGAGAAACTAGATGAAGACATAAATGCTCTCGAGGAGGTTGGTAAGAAACTGAAAGATAATGGTGTTAATGTTATTGTTGTTGGATTAGACGAAGAAACAGATGTTGAGAAATTGAGCGCACTATCACCATTGAATCATGTGTTCTTCTTCCCACCCGTACTGGATGAGCTTGATATGTTGTTGTATCCTGTTATCAAATCAACATATCCAGGTAATGTATTTAACACTTATCTTGATATATAAGATAGAACATCATCACGTTTTTGATATTTCGTTAATGTATTCGTGCTATATTGGGTTAATGATCTCAGCTTAGTACATGTCCATATTTGGTATTGTTGCTGTTATCGTATTCAAAGTCGTTTCAAGTCAAATTTTACATAAATCTTTACGTTCTAATGAAATATGACACATGACATGACACTTTCGTATGAGAAATCTAAATCATTTTACATCATCGTAATTCTGGCTACTCGTTTTGCTCTAAACTGTACAGCATGCAATTGTTGTAAATATATCTAAGTGGATGGACTGAAGGAGACATTTGTGTGATCAAATTACTGCTACAGTAGTTGTCACATATGTAATTTCCATATGGAAAACAGCAAGAAACTGTATTGCCTAGAGTATCTTGGAAACCTCAATAGCATCTTTGTAGCATAGTGCTTGTTTCACAGATTTCCTACGTGTTGACTTTTAACTCCATTGATTACAATACTACAGAACATGATGCCATTGTTGTCGCTTGGATTTTCTCAAAGCAAACAACGACTGTGTATTCGTACATTACTTAGATATGTGACAATTAAGCTTCACTGTAATTTTGATTTTTTATAGATCCATGCAAAGACATTAAGTGTCAGGGGTATGAAGTTTGCTTAAGAAAATCAATCACCTCATATGAATGCGTATGTCCAAGCTGCCCACACCAGTATCAGTTGGTGTGTGGAAGTGACAATAGAACATACTCAAGTGACTGCCATCTGAAGCAATTCTCCTGCCAATCAAAGATGCCAATCACTAGGATCTCAGACAGGGCATGTGGTAAGAGAATAGTTTTGCAACTTTCTCATTCATTGCTGTCAAATCAAGGTGATACATGCCTGTCACTGAGTATAAAGTCTACTACGGGCTATTTTCTGTATTAATACAGTTTTACCGTAGTTGTATTTCGTAGGATGTGACGAACCTGTTACATATTATGAATGATATTTCAAAATGAAACTTGAATTCTTCGTTTTCTTCAATGTTACTCTCAAAGTAGTCCTATATGACAGGCTATTACGTATGTTGCAACCAACAACCTGGAATCCTTTTGATAAATATAGACAATGCAACCCAGAGTGTTAGTACCTTGTTCTCTTGCTTAGAGAATCGCTATAAGTGTTTTTGGTAATCATGCACCTTTCATTGACTTCCTGATTAAACTTTTAAGGCTATACAATCTTTCCCATTACTTTCTTGCTTGTCTTCTTAATGACGCTGTTGCTATTCCACAGTCCTGAAGCAGGTACATATTTCCCTTGACAATGGCTATCACTTTGAGTATAGCTAAAATTATGAATTCTATACATTGTCACCATGAACTTGATCATTGTAGTCCTATATCTTACAGATTTGCCCGGATTCAGTGACATTGTTTTTGCAATTGATACCACTGTGCCCACGGAAGCATTTAGTCACATCAAAATGTTTGTGAATGCAGCAATAAGGCCACTTAATACTGAGAATGGGAATGCAAGGATGGGATTGCTTAAGTACGCCATGAAGCCTTCGAAACTGATGGACTTTACAGATTCTTTTAAATCAAAGATGGGTCTTTTGTTGGATACATTGAGACAGCAGAATGAAGATAGTAATCCAGTAAGTGCACTGAAATTTATTGAGAACTCCTTTTATGGCAAACAGATGTCAAGACAAGATGCAGAAAAAACCATCGTTTTACTGATTAATGGAGATAGGGCACAGATTGATGGCAAAGCTCTTAACCATACACTAAATACGTTGAACAGTCTTGGTATCAAATACGTACTTATAGCTATAGGTGGATCTAGGAGTATGCAGAGAGAGCTGAAGGAGAAAGGCGATGATCATGGAATTGTACATTTGCTAGATAGCAGCAGCCAGTTGCCAACTGTAATACCTGATGTTGTCAAGCCTGGAAAAGGTGAGATTACTGTATAGTTTCCTGTATATATTTTGAAAATACTGAGTGGAATATGTCCTGTTAGCAATGAAAACTCCTCACTGTACATGTGAAGTAAGATATAATTGTGTTTTGTTGACTAATATCGATGCCTGTTGAGAGTTACTGTAATGAAATTATATCAAACTGTAATATTAATTGTATTATGAAAACCGATGCCTTTATTGAGACAGAATGTTATCTTGGATAACCGTTTGTGATTAATTGTATTTATGCCGTATTTAACTATTCAAGTTAGTATAAAGTGCAGATTATAGGGTGATATCAGAACCTGAAGACGACATGCAGTTCATTTTTAGAGCAACATGGAAACTGCTTCCCACACAGTGACACAAGATAATAATTTCATTTTCCTATTATTGTTCTGTCTAGATTACACCCCTGTCATGGATGTTGCTTTCTTATTTGGAACTTCACCCGGACCCCTTGCTGATGAGAGATTTGCAGCCCAGAAGAAGCTAGTCAAAGGAATACTCAATAGATATGAGATATCAAGACAGAAGGCACTCGTGTCACTCATTCTAAAGGATGATCAGCCGGTTGTGGTCCTGAAACTTGGTGATGCCACAAACAGACATGAAGCTTCATTGGCGATTGATTCTCTAAGAAACCGCAAACGGACAAGTTCCATGGCTGACCTGTTGACCTTCATAAATAACACTGTGTTTTCTATAGCCAATGGTGCAAGACAGGGAGTGCCTAAGTCCATTTTGTATTTTGTTGACGAGAAACTATCAGACAACCAGAATGCTGTCAAGGAAATTGCAGCAAAATTGAGAGAGGATAATGTGAAGTTAGTGTTTGTCATGCAAGATGACTCTGTGGATGACGACAAGCTAAAGCTCTTGGTTCCAGATGAACATACTCTTTTCACTGCACCGAGTTTAAAGACGATCGATGGACATGTTACTCCAGTTGCTAATGCTTTGAAGCCTGGTAAGTTTACTATGTGAATGGTTTTCACTACATAATGGATGTCTATTCGCTTCTTTTGTACTGATGTGTTTTGTTTCTTTTCATTAGTACTGTTATAAGCTACTTTGTCGATGTTTGTACACCGTGAAATAAAAAAATTACCGCGTATTTGAATATGCTATAAACGTTGCCACTACCTTTGTATTTCGTCACCATTCTATTATCCCAAAATACTTAGCTCATATTGCCGATGTTGTGCAGTCTAATCTTCCGCCTTTGCAGATGTTTGTTTAATGAAGAAGTGTCAATTGTATGCCAAATGTGAATCACAAAACAGCAAGGCAGTATGCGTGTGTCCTACATGTATTAGCAGCACTGTTACTACACCAGTGTGTGGCTCAGACGGTATTACATATGCTAGCCTCTGCCACCTACAAGCAGCTGCATGTGATTTTAAGAGAGATATTCTTGTTGCTAAAGACAGAGCTTGCGGTTTGTATTAACGATTACTCCTCTTTATATGTTGATAAAATCGCGATTATGCTATGTTGTTCAGTGTATATTATAGCTAATATGTCATTTTTGTATTCTTTTATTAGTTAAAGAATACCTGTATTATGGTTATAGTGAATATGCTAAATCATGCATTCTGAGGGAACTTAAGTGACATTGAAACTGATTAGTCGTGATCAATCGTATTGTCCCGATACTTACTATGCTTATTTGTTTTAATTTTAGTTCCAGTATAGCTATTCACTCTTTAATTCCTCAGATCTACTCACCATACATATTTTCCCGAGCTATCCTACTCCATTTATCGTATTTGTGAGAGTATAGGAAACCCATTTCTCATATTTTACATCGAATCAATCTCTATCTCTTTAGGTGTAGATGGAAAGTTAGATATTATGTATGCTGTTGATGGATCGAGAAGAGTTGATAGCAACATGTTCAACAGAATGAGAGATTTCATACAACTTTCCTTGAAAAGTTATGTTATATCGGAGCCCGAGACTCATGTTGGTATCATACAGTATGGAGACAGAGCTGAAATTATGATAAAGCCAAAGGATGGTATCAGTGTAGCGGCACTTGTTAGCACCATACAGAAGCTGTCTAGAATTGGAGGAGCAAGAAGAATGAACAAAGCTCTGAGACTTGTAAATTCTGAGATCTACAGTAATCCAAGAGAAAGCAGATCAGATGCAAAGAGGATCCTTGTATTGTTGACAACGGGAAAGAATAGTGGTGATGGGTCTGGTGAGTTACCAAGAGTTGCTCGTGAATTGCGAAGTGAAGGGGTGGAGATCATTCCTGTTGTAATCGGGAAAGGTGCGGATCCCACTGAGATTGATGCGATGAGTGGAGAGAAAGGAAGCTCAGTAAGTGTTGAAGATGCAAATAAGCTGAATGAGGTTATAGGGCAACTTGAGGAGAAAGTGAATGATGCAGAAGGTAAGGGAATCTAGAGCTATTTCTGTTTTGGTTATTTTTTCTTAGTTACATTAAGTTCTTGAGCAATGTAACCGATCTTAGTTAATGTTTACTGTATTAAAGCATATCTAAAGTAGGCATTCAAAAATAGTCTGACCAGCAGGCCTTGTGTGTAATCTATGTTCTACTGCATCAGCACTACGTGATTTATTTCTACATTTTTACAGCTGTTAAGCCAAGCCTCGATCTCGGATTCGTGATTGGGGCATCGGGATATAAAGCTTTTGAGACTTTACAGAAACAGAAGAGAATCATAAAGCATATGTTAAAATCGTATGATGTTGCACCTGGGAAAACACAAGTGGGATTTGTTCAAAAAGGAAAAGTCCCAACTATTGCTATGAAGCTTGGTGAGTTTAAGAATTTAGAACAAATAACAGCTGCAGTTGATATGCTTGGCGTGAATGTTGCTGGGAGACTGAGAGATGCATTGATTGTGGCAAATGACAGAATGTTTTTAAGTTCATATGGAGGAAGACCAGGTTTCAAGCGAAGCCTTGTCGTGTTTGTGAACGAGAAACTAGATGAAGACATAAATGCTCTCGAAGAGGTTGGTAAGAAACTGAAAGATAATGGTGTTAATGTTATTGTTGTTGGATTAGACGAAGAAACAGATGTTGAGAAATTGAGTGCACTATCGCCATTGAATCATGTGTTTTTCTTCCCACCCGTACTGGATGAGCTTGATATGTTGTTGTATCCTGTTATCAAATCAACATATCCAGGTAATATGTTCTAATATATCCTGTTATTTACCTTGCAGTATCATTTGTGCTATATTTGTTGCTTTAATGACATTATTGGGTTGGTTGTCTTATGTTAATATAATTTTATCTTTGCTTTAATTATTTTCATCCTGTCTTAATCTAGTGTTTTAGCTCAAGTTCATGAGGACATCTCACTTATCTTACGTTTTACGTATCTTATGTATTTCGTTTTTCTTGATAAGTATCGAGAGAGACGTTTGTATCGTAACATAAGCTAGTGTCCACACATTTCCTTTAAGACAACAAGCAACAGTATTGTACTAAACCTTTATTTGTTAATAATACTCTTGCTGTTTGCCATTTTGGTGGAAACTTTGCTAATTACTGATTTTGACGCAATTCATCTTAATACTTCAAAGTATCCATCTGTTGAGGTGTCTAAACAGACACAATGGAAGAATGATCGTGCTTTCTTGGACGGGTAGCAATTAGCTGCAATAATACTATGTTTTCTTATAGATCCATGCCAAGACATTAAGTGCCAAGGGTATGAAGTTTGCTTAAGAAAATCAATCACCTCACATGAATGCGTATGTCCAAGCTGCCCACACCAGTATCAGTTGGTTTGTGGAAGTGACAATAGAACATACTCGAGTGAGTGCCATCTGAAGAAATTCTCATGTCAATCAAAGATGCCTATCACTAGAACCTTAGACAGGCCATGTGGTAAGAGAATAATTTTACAACTTTCTCATTCATTGCTGTCTACTCAGTGTGATACATGCCTGTCACCAATTCTAAAATCTACTACGGGCTGTTTTCTATATTGAAAGAGTTTAATTGCGGATGTATTTGTAGGGTATAACGAAAGTAGATTTGGTAAAGTGATACTTCGAAAAGAGACTTTAATGTTGTCATTGCTTCAATGGTACTCTCATAGTTTACTTTTACGACAGGATAATACATGTGTTTGATCTTCAAATTCTCTTGAAAGATGTATAAAATTTCCATAGGTGGTCGTCCTGCAGTATCTTGTTAGACAGGGAATACTAGTCTTCTTGGTAATCACGCACGTTATATCGAAATCTTATCTAAAATTTTGTAGCCCTGCAATAAGTACCTTCTCCAATTACTTATCTTAGTAGTGTTACTGATTATGAACCGGCTTCATGAGAATGTCTACGCAGTTCCTTAGACCAGATGTGTTTTTTGTAACAGGTTGTTTTCTGTGTAGTAAAACATGCTCCCAATGTCATACATCTTGTTCTCTTTTTAAGTCGTACGCGGAGCAACAGACATCGCATTCGCAGTTGATACATCTTCTGGAGATGAGGTTTTGGGGAAAGTGCGAAGTTTCATTAAAGAACTAGTTGAACCACTACCTGTTGA
This sequence comes from Mastigias papua, assembly GCA_964019165.1. Classification (NCBI taxonomy): domain Eukaryota; kingdom Metazoa; phylum Cnidaria; class Scyphozoa; order Rhizostomeae; family Mastigiidae; genus Mastigias; species Mastigias papua. Next base: position 7,067,773 of record OZ025285.1, read on the forward strand.
GACAGGGGAATCTCGAGTTGCTCTGGTAGATTATAATACTGAGGTCAAAGCAAGGCTGTCCTTCCCAGGTTCTAGTAAATCCGCATTGTCTCTAGCATTAGATACACTTAAGTCCATAGGAGGACCTAACAACATTCCTGCAGCTATTGATTTTGTCAAGGCAAGGCTTTTTTCGCCATCTGCGAGTCGTGTAGGAGCCAGGAGGATATTTGTGCTTTTTATGAACGGTGAAAATCCCTTAGACAATATTAGGCTCCTTGACAGCAAATTGAAAGACCTGAACAATTCGGGAGTTGATTATGCTATAGTGGATGTTGGTAGGGAACCTGCCAACGCTCAACGCGTAAAGCAAATGGTTATGAAATACGGTGAATATTCTATGATTGACAATGCCTATGATACTCCGGAGGCAATGCCTGATGTATTGGCAGTTATAGGAATCCAGAAAGGTATGAACTTGACTGTTTTCATTCCTATTTAATAGTAGTTTTAATGACATTACTTATTGTTAGGAAATATCAACAGCATTTGTCTTTTAGCTGTTTCAATAACTTATTTTCTTTCTTTTTGAAATAAACTACAGGCCTTCTGAAGGGTATTCTAAAAAAGCACTGTTTCGTCAACCATGGTTCTTTTATGTTTTTGTTTTTATGTATTCTTTTTGTTCTAAAATTTTTCTCTCTAACAGTCGATGGAGGCTACGGACAATGGTCAAAGTATTCTGCTTGCACAAAATCATGCGGTGGTGGATCAAAAGTACGACAGAGAGAATGCAATAACCCAAAACCTGAAAATGGAGGCAAAGATTGCTCTCTCTTGGGCCCAGGTGTTGAATCAGTGACCTGCAACACACAAGCATGTCCAGGTATGGTCCCCAGATACCTTGAACAGAGCTTTGTTGAAGATTCTTAAGAGATTTTCTTCATAAGGCAATAACGTTAGCTCTACTTCTGTGGCAGAGGTTAACTTAAGGGCTATAGTGCAGTTGTGAAGATTTTTGCAGACGAATAGAGCTTTATTGTGTGTGAATGTTTCAAAGTTACTTGAAAAGAAAGCCTTTGTTACACTGCCAAACATGAGATGAACTTTGTTAAAGTTCTAGCGTACTACATACTACTGACACTGCAGTTTTTGAGAGATGGAATCACAATCTCCTTGCATCAAAGGTTTCACAACTCCTTTCATTCTCTATAATATTTGGAAGTTCGTGACTATGAGCTAAATACTCTTATCATTGATACTTCGACGATATCGATGACACTTCTATCGTCTGCCGCCCATTGAGACCCTGCTAGTGTAGTAAGAAAGTAAAAGGGAGATAATTTAACTATTTTCTGAGTTTGACTATGTACTGATGCAAAAAGGGAATAATTTTCTTTTTTGTTTTAGTTCACGGTGGCTATGGACCATGGTCTAGCTTTTCTGCTTGTACAAAATCGTGTGATGGAGGAATCAAGACTCGTCAAAGAGAGTGCAATAATCCCAAACCTGAGTACGATGGTCGCAACTGCTCGAATCTAGGCTTATCTACTGAGACTGTGAAGTGCAATGCTAGTCCATGCCCAGGTAGCGTAGTTGCTTATTCCTGCTTTACAGTCATAGTCTTCTACGTAAAAGTGCCTCGTTGTGATGGTCACAATTGAATGTTTTTTATCAAACACTGTTAACACACTTGCACTCTGTGTTAGCTTAGACACACAGCAATTGTGTGAAATCAAGTATGCAAAGATTGAATTTTCTAGTCATAAAAGCTGTGTTGCTAATCGATGGAGAAAGTGTTTGCGTGTTTTGTTTTGCTTTGTTTTGTTATTTTTGTTGTTTGTGTGTGTGTGTGTGTGTGTGTGTGTGTGTGTGTGTGTGTGTGTGTGTGTGTGTGTGTGTGTGTGTGTGTGTGCGTGCGTGTGTGTGTGTTTGTGTTTGTGTGTGTGTGTGTTTGTGTTTGTGTGTGTGTGTGTGTGTGTGTGTGTGTGTGTGTGTGTGTGTGTGTGTGTGTGTGTGTGTGTGTGTGAGTGTGTGTGTGTGTGGTGTGTGTGTGTGTGGTGTATATTAGGCATAAAGAAAACAATAGAGAAAAAGCCATAACCAACATAATTTTTCGCCTATGTTGGATTGTGGTCAAAGTTTTCTCTATGTACCAAATCGTGCGGAGGAGGTACAAAGAAAAGAACAAGAGAGTGCAGTAATCCATCCCACAAATATGGTAGACAAAATTGTTTGCGATTAGGCCCCGCAAATGAAATCATTTATTATGAAAGTCCTTGCCCAGGTAAGAAATAGTGAGTAGCGAATGCTTGAATGTTGTCAGAAGCCACAAGTTTATGTAATGCAGGAGCACATCAAATATCTGTGACAGCTTACCAGGGAATGGCCAGGAACTCAAATGGTTGTTATTTCTGATGCATGGACTTATTGAATTTCCTTGAGAATTTTGCAATTTTAAGTAGTGCTAAGGTGGTGAGTCATTTTCCGTATTTAATGTTTGGGTCCTGCTCTTTTTTAATATTGCATTCTTGTAGAAAGTTTAGATTCGCTGTAGGAAAGGTGATCTATTCCGTGAACACTGGTGCAAAGATCTTGAGTATGAAAAACATCGAAATATACTTAGCAATTCATTTGATGCAGTAATATCCCTGATGTTTCTTTCAGATCCAGTTGATGTTGCTGTTTTGCTTGGTTCATCTCAACCATATGCCGATAGAAAATTCAGAGAACAGAAGGCTTTGGCTAAAAAAGTTCTTAGAAAATTTGACATTTCAAGACAAGGGATATTGCCTGCTTTTGTTTCCTACGGGCCGATTCCGACGGCTGTGTCAAGGATCGGAGATATTACGGACATATTGATGGCAGAGAGAACAATTGATTTGATCACTAATGCAGAAGATAGCAGTAACATTTCTAGTGCTTTGAACCTGGTCAGGAATTATGTTTTCTCCATTAAACAAGGAGCAAGGCCGAATGTTGGAAAATCGATTTTAATGTTTATTGACAAAAAGAATCAGGATGACTCCGAAGTGATGAATGAACTTGCCAAGAAATTCAAAGATGAAGGAACGAGACTGGTTGTTATAGGCCTTGGAGATCAGATTGAAAAGGATGCTTTGAAGCCAATGACTCATAATAATGGTGCTATTTTCTTCCCTGCAGCTTTAGAGGATCTTGAAAAGATGATCGAGCCTGTATATGCAGCTCTTAAGCCAGGTAAACATTTTTTTGATTGGTTTTTCAAATAGATTGATGGCAATCTTCTCAACGGTATGTTTGGTTTTTGTAGCATTGGCGCTAAATGTTTAAGACCTCTGATCGGGCCTGTTTCTCCCAAACTAACTGGCAAATCAGCATGCAAGCCGGGCCCATATTTAGTTGTGAAACCCATGCGTGGTGAGAATCATGCATGATGACTGGTCAATTAGGTTGGGAGAAATACACCTGATCAGTCCTTTGGTGGCTATGCTAGTTTTTCTAGATCTACAGTCCATCTTAATAGTAGAACCCATTTTCGATCTTTGCTATAGTCTATTTTTGGTGCTCCTACATTATGTCACTTGTTGTTTGTTGCTTTTGCAGATCCTTGTGCAAAGAAAAATTGCCATAAGTATTCAATATGTGAAATGCAAGGTGATAGGGCTGTGTGTGCTTGTCCAAAATGTGAAGTGATTTATAGTCCTGTTTGTGGATCGGATGGCCTGACGTATGCCAGCAGTTGTTACTTGAAGCAAGTTGCTTGTCGGCTTAGAAGGAATATATATGCTGGCAAAGATGGCGCTTGTGGTACGTTTCTATGTATTATCAGCCCTAATCTTAGACTTTTGACTCAAAATCCAGGCCATGACCGTAGAATTAAGGTTGTTTTCTTGAATATTATGCTCTAACTGAGATTAATTTTTATCTGGAACATGAGGTTGGCCAAACTAAGCAGATGTCTTGTCGCATACTCATGTTGGTACGTAATGCGTGTCAGATAGTTTACTTCCGATTAGAGAGTTTGAGCAAGGATCGATCTTATACTCCAATATTCTTGTCACATTCTGATACATGCCCATTTCTTTAGCTGCTCATTCTTGTGACAGTGAAGATTTCACTTAATTTTTCATGAGAGCCATGACTGAACGAACTTGGATCGTTTACTGAATATTTATAAAAATTTGTAGCACAACCTCAAGATTCCATTTGTCTATTCCATTTCCATTTACCCAGCTCATCTTGATTTCATAACAGGCGTAAAACAGAAAACAGACATAGTCTATGCAATTGACAGTTCAAGAAGGGTAGATGACAATATGTACAGAAAGATGAAGAGCTTAGTTAAAGCGTCGTTGAAAAGCTTCAGTTTCTCCTCAAGTGACTCACGTGGTGCCGTGGTAGGTTTTGGTGCCCAATCGAAAGTTGCAATTAATTTTGGTGAGGGTACAAGCAAGGTGAATATTGAAAAAGCAGTTGATCATCTAGCTAGGATTGGCGGTCCTAGAAGAATGAACAAAGCACTTCGTGCCATACAGTCAGACATTTTCGCCAACCCACTCCTTGAAATATCTGATGCAAAGAAGACAGTCATCCTATTTACTACCGGAAAGAACAGCGGTGATGGCACAGGCGAACTACCCAGTGCTGCGTCGGATTTAAGATCGCAGGGAATTGAAGTGATTCCTGTTGTCATCGGAAAGGAAAGTGACCAACAAGAAATTGACGCCATAACTGGACAAAGTGTTGCTCCAGTGTATGTTGATAACATTAGCAATATACCACTTGCACTTGGCTCTCTCGAAGCGAATATCAGAGAAGTAGGAGGTACCTTGAGTAATTCTTAGTTATACTTTCTTGAAGCATATTGCTTTGTGTATTTTTAATACCAACTCTTCTTCTTATGATAGTCTGGGAACAACGTAAAAAGAACAGTCTACTTGCTTCTGCATGATAAAAATCCCTTGGTCCTCAGCCAGTCAGATGCACTATTTCTTCTATCATTTGGGTTTGGATTCGCAACTGGCTACATATTACTTTTCGCCGGTTAAAATTCTACGTTTCATATTCTGTTGAGAGATAGAAATGTGCTTCCAGTATCATAAAACTTACAGCTATTTTGTACAGTATTAAAATTTGTTAAGTACATGAAGTTATTTTTCTATGCTCAGTATATATTAGGTAGAGCATGCCACGGTACCAACTTTTGTGCTTTTATTCGGGACCTGATTTCCTTATGTGGGATTAGTAAATGTTTGTTGGTGATTGTACATACAATGCTCTAGACTTATCATACCCTTGAATTACTGTACTATCTATTTTCATAGCTGTGAAGCCAAATCTTGACCTAGTTTTCATAATGGGAGCGAGCGGTAACGATGGAGATGAAAGGTTTAACAAGCAAAAGGAAATCACAAGGCACTTCCTCACTTCATATGATACATCGCCTGGGAAAACGCATATAGGTATCATAAGTAATGGCAGACCGCCCAAAGCTGCTATTACCATTGGAAAATATCATGATGGCAGATTGCAGACAGAGATTGCTAACTTGCCTAACAGCAAAGCTCAGATGCTTGTTGATTCTCTAAATTTTGCCAATGATTTTATGTTTACGCCAGTAAATGGCGCAAGGCCTGGTGTAAAGAAGAGCCTTGTAATCTTCTTGAATGACAAAGTAACATCCGATAAAGCTGCAGTAGAATCGGTAGGAAATAAACTGAAAAGTTCGGGCATCAATGTCATCGTAATTGGTATGGATCCAAGTTTGGACGGGGAAAAGATTGGAGCTGTATCCCCTGTACATGGTGTATTCTTTTTCCCTCCTCTGCTGGAAGAAATGGATATATTGTTATACCCAGTTCGAAGAGCTTCATACCCAGGTATTCACACCTTTATTTAGCAGAAATAGCACTTAGCGTTCGTTCATCCCTATTGTTCAAATTTTCTAAGTGTATGTGTGAATATATGTCCCCTTACGTCATGGTACCTGAATTTCTCAGGTTCCAATGAATAGAACTTTCTGTTGAGAAGTTTGTCAGTTTACCCCACTAATAGACTACTTGTTGTCAATTGTGCTTATAACCATAAATATTTTTTGTGAATTTTTGAAAGTAATGTCAGCCTTGCATGTAACTAATTTTTACTTTCATTTATATATTCATTGCATCTCTTCTCATTCCATTTCATTTTATGATATCACATACAGATAGCCCTTCAGCTTTAGCTGTTTTTCAATGGGCCTTCCATTTACACCTTATCACAAACTAACAATACAGTAGTACAGAGTTTTATATGACATTTAGAAAATATTTAATTGTAATCCAGACAGCATTGCTTCTTTATATCCTGGCTCAGGGCACATGCAGTTTATTTTAAAAACATATGCAACCCAGTTTGAATGGAAAACTTAGATCTATGGTTTCTTAGTAAATGCAAAATTGCTTTGAATCAACTGTCTTTGGGCTGGTCGTGAACAGAAGTGTTGCATGGTTCTATTGACAAATTAGGAGACTTGTAATGTAAAATCTCAAATCTCATCTGTACTCTACAATTGTTTCCTTGTTTGGCGCCCTTGTTATGCAAATAGGGCCTGCAGTAGTTGTCGCAGGAAATACTTCACTAATGCCAAAACAATTCATCCAACAAATGTTGCCGAGTTTGGCCCTAACTATAAAAGCTCTCTCCTCCTAATTCCATGCTATTTGATGTCTTATGTCAGTTAAGTATTTTATTTGTTTGAAACATTAGAATTGTTTTTCGTGACATAACTTTTTGTATCTTTTGTTAGACCCTTGTGAATCTGTTACGTGTGAGAAATACAAAGTGTGCAATAGGAGAACATTTACAACATACGAGTGTATATGCCCACGCTGTAGCCCTAGGTATGATGTGGTATGCGGATCGGACAAACTGACCTACGCCAGTGAATGCCATTTGAGAAAGTACTCGTGCAATAACCAGCTCTCCCTTACGGTGAAATCCACTGGGCCATGTCGTGAGTATCTTTATACTTTATTGCACCACAGAGTATTTGCTTCTGTTATTCTGCAACGGAGCGCAATCCATAGATTTCATCATTCACCTGTCCACATAGTTAATTGCTTCTCAGTATATTAATGATAGACTCGATCTTTTTATTTGGATATCCTATCTACACGAATTCTTTACGCGACATTTGGCAGCGTCTTTGTAGTGTACATGGTAATATTTTCTAGCTGCATACTCAATGCAGAACTGGCCTGTAAATCAGTAAAACTTATTCAACAGTAACTGCTCTTAGGTCCCGAATAATCATCCCCGGAATTTCCGATCCCCCCCGCTCTTATTAGGATCCCTAGCTTATTAATCTTTAGCGTTCTCGTAGATAAGTCTGCAAGAAAATGAGTTACTAAGTTCGAATATCCAAAGTAGGAATGTTTAGGCTGTACTTAAGTTTTAAAGATCTTGTAGTCATTACCAAATAATGACTGAGCATGATTTGCACGGGCTTTTAATGGGGTTTTGTATTAGAACAGATTGGTACCACTTTAGACCGATTTCCGACCCGCCAATACGCTAAGGGATCAAATCCACCATCACTTCTTACAGTGGTCGGGAGACTGGAATTTATTTCTTGTTTTCTGCGAGCTAACATCAACATGAATCCCTGAAAGATCAACGCTTTTTGTAGGATTAATTTCCTTTTCTGATACTTTATTTTAGTATCGTAAAGTAGTTTTTTTATCTTAGCTGAAGGTTGCATTTCGTGTATCAGCGTTCTCTTTTAGTCAATCCATATATAATATGATAAATATAAATATATTATGATAGATGAAATTTTTATTTATTTGAGCTGCATGTATTTGAGACCGCTGATTCAACATACTTTGCTAGCATCTAAATCTCTTTCTCAACGAGCAGGGGGGGGGTGTCCTTGGTATTTGTGATGCACATTTAATTATGCTTGTTTTGTTTGATACTCATTTGTTCCTCTGCTCTTTCCAGTACACACCGGCCTGCTTGATGTCGTGTACGCTGTAGACTCAACTTCTCCAGAGAGCGGTTTGAAGGAAGTAAGAAGCTTCATCAGAAATGCTATAAAGCCATATAATCTGAGAAGTGGCGAAACTCGAGCGGATTTGATCACATATGGCATGCAACCTAGAAGGCTAAGCTATTCTGGTATTGGCAAGGCTGGACTTTCATTAGCTAGCGATTTAATTGAGCACACTCCTGGTGAAAGAGATATTGTCCAAACACTCAACTTTATAAGAAACTCATTATACAAGCAAGACATATTGAGAAAAAATGCTAGGAAGCTTGTTGTTCTTTTTGTCAATGGGAACCGTGCTATTCCCAATCTCCCTGCTATTGAATCAACATTTAAATCATTGAATGCCTCTGGTATTGGATATATTGTTGTCATTGTCAATGGACCCCGTGCCATGCTAGCAAAGGCAGCTGGAAAACATGGTACCGTTGTACATAGTCCACAAAGTGATGTACTTCCAGATGCGTACCCTTTTGTAATCAAAGCTGGTGTCCAAGCAGAAGGTAAGCAGTTTGATAATACGGGCTGTTTTGCAGTGATCCCACTTTAGAACGTCAAGTCAGATGATTCACATTAGTTGCAAGTTATTCATTTATTCATCTAGTTGTAGGGATATTAGCTTGTAGATGTAGCTCAATGTACTGTTTGTTTTCATACATTCTACCTTGTTTTTGGCTGTTTTTGTTTATACAGGAAGAGCAATGTCTTTAGTTTCTACGGTAGGCTGTCGGCCATTGCAAGAGCATTTACCTCCATAACTCGTTTCTTCTTTTCAGTACGAAGAAAGTATTTTACTGCCTTTTATTACATTGTGTCCCTATGCATTGACGGGAATTTTTTGTAGATCCGTGCAAAAGGATAAATTGCAGCTATTTTGCCACTTGTCAAAATGGAAAGTGTGTATGCCCTACATGCTTTGATCATCAAGTTTATGATCCATTATGCGATATTGATGGATTGTCTCATGCCAACGACTGCTATTTACGAAAAGCATCGTGTGAAAGAAAAAAGTACCTCAGAGTTTCTCAGCGAAGGCCTTGTGGTAATAGCAAAATTTTTGCATATAGTTATACGTACACATGTACATTTTATATATATATATATATATATATATATATATATATATATATATATATATATATATATATATATATATATATATATATATATATATATATATATATATATATATATATATATATATATATATATATATATATATATATATATATATGTGTGTGTGTGTGTGTGTGTGTGTGTGTTTATTTATTTATTTATTTATTTATTTACTTATTTATTTATATCATTTACTCTGTTAATCAATCAGTTGCTCAATCAATCGCCGGATCAGTCAATCAATTGACCAATCATTGGCTCAAAATTAGCATAGTAGTGAAGAGCTTTGTGGTTCTTATAGCTTTCCTTTCTTCCTTTTGAGACACAGCTTTTATTTACAGTTTGCATCAGCTTTCGAAAATCATTTGTGTAATTTTAGGAGTCCTGAATAAATTAGACTTGGTGTTTGCCCTGGATACCTCATCAACAATCAACTCTACTGATTTACTGAAGATTAAAAACTTAGTAGAAGCATCACTTAAAAGCTACCAAATCAACCAGCAACTCGGTCACATAGGATTAGTCAGTTTTGGTAACATCGCCAGAACGATCCTCGCATTGAGCAATGGGATAGATCGCAAAAGGATAAAAGTCTCACTTTCAAGGCTTCCAGAGCTTGGTGGTAGTGTAAAGCTGAGTGATCTTGCCAAGCATTTAGAAACTGTAACATTCAGTGCAAGATATGGTGCACGCACCACTGCACCCAAAGTTGTAGTCTTAGTAACTGAAGGAAAATCTGACGCTCTAGACTTGGCAGAGCTGCCCATTTATGCCACGCTGCTTAGTAGAGCCGGTATTAAAGTGGTGATTGTTGAAATTGGCGGTGATGAGAAAAGAAGTCCACTACGGTCAATACCAGATACACCAGTAAACTACATTAGTACACACTCCACTGATACATTGCCAGAGGTATACGGCGTTTTAGAGCGAAGAATTGCTGCTATTGCAGGTATGATTCTGATGAATTTTCTATTGCACATTTTGATTGTTTTCTAATATTCTCTATGGCCTACTTTACTGATGAGATATTGGTAGAAGAGAGAATGGTCAGCTTATCTTACAATTTACCATCCTTAGACATGTAAAAATGAAATGACATGAATTCACGTGCTTGCGTAATATAACCTTCTGAAAGTCTCTAAGGGGTGATAGTTAGGCGAGCTGTAACTCAATCCAGACTTCCATCAAGCTGATATTTATGCTACACAAATTTGTCATGCGATCTATGAAGGATCGATAATGCATTCGATGAACTCGTTTCTCACCTAAGTAGTCATACTTCTGCCTTCTAGTATATGCTTAGTCACTTTTCATCATTGATTGTTTGTCCTCATTTTTGTAACGGTAATCCAACTCTAGCAGACTCTCTTGTACCATTTTCGTTAGCTTTGCAAGAATTTTTGTGGATCTTCCTTCTCAGATTTTTCTTAAGGCTGTAGTCAGTATTTCTAAAAGTAACCTAGTAGAGAGAAATTCGAATAGACATATATTTATATATATACTAAGTCATGAGTGGGCTACCACAATTGGAAAATTTATTTTGGCCCCAGTGCGGATTCGAACTCACAATGTTTAGGTCAGAAGACTCCTGTGCTAATCAATTGTGCCATCCAGGCACAAAAGAATAGCGGTGGAATCCTAAGGTCATTCTACCGTGAGTCCCTCAACGCATCTAGGCCCTTCTCTATGTTTCGGCTATAATGCCTTCTTCAGAGCCAAGCGTACTATATTATCAATTCGGCTATATATATATATATATATATATATATATATATATATATATATATATATATATATATATATATATATATATATATATATATATATATATATATATATATATATATATATATATATATATATATATATATATTCTTCCAAAGTTTCTCACAATAAGTAAGTCAGAAATGATGCGAAAAAACACGACAATTGATTTCAATTTGTAAAACATGTTTCGGATTTACTCAAATCCATCGTCAGTTACTGAAATTAACAATGAATACTAATAGAATATACGTTGTAAAGTCAATCGAAGATCAAACGAAAAAACTATTCGAAAAAAGAAGAGAACAAGAACCGTTACACAAGAGTTAGAAAGCTAATGAGAAATTATAGTGCTGAACCTGTTTATTAAGGCTGGGTCCCTCCCACATAATATGCAGAGCCTCTTTAATCTTAAGCTGATAGTGTGTTCTAGCTGAATCTATAACTTTAAAACAGGTCTCATCACAAGCATTTTTACAGGCATCAGAACTTTGGAGATGTTTAAATATATGAGAATTCTTATCTGAGAAAAGATGCTCACGAACACGAGTTGATATGTGTCGGGATGTTTCACCAACATATACGGAATTACATTCCGCACAAGTAAATTTATAGACAACACAAGAACGTAGCGATCTAGGCACAAAGTCTTTTACCCTGATTAAGTTTTTAATCTTAAAGGAAGAAAATACTAGTTTAATCTTTAAATTATTGCAATATGTTTTGATCAATGTACGGAGTTTTCGTTGAGCAAAATTGGAAAAGGGAAGATATGGTAGCCTAAAATAGACTGTGTCATTGTTATCAGATAATGCAGAAGTATTATTTTTATCAAGATATGTACTAACTACTTTATTTATTAAATGTTCAGGAAATTGATTCTTTTTAAATATATGTGTCAACTTTTTGACATCCTTATTAAAGGAAAGAAGAGAATTGTTGATTTTGTAAGCTCTATATATATATATATATATATATATATATATATATATATATATATATATATATATATATATATATATATATATATATATATATATATATATATATATATATATATATATAATTATATATATATATATAATATCTCTATATATATATATATATATATATCTATATATATTATATTATTATATATATATATATATATAATTATATATATATTTATATTTATATTTATATTTGTATTTATATTTATATTTATTAATTGGTACTGCATGTATTCCTATATGCAATTCATTTTTCAGCTGATCCACAACCGCTGGATCTTGGTTTTGTGATTGGTGCTTCAGGACAAAATGCGGCACGCTTATTTGAGGCTGAAATCAACTTTACAAAATCACTTTTATCATCATTCCCGATATCGCCATTGGCTACACAAGTTGGCGTGGTAACTCATGGTCTAAATGGTAGATTGGAGTTTGAGCTGAACAAGCACAATAGTGAATCCTTGCTTAAGACAGCACTTGATCAACTAAGAATGCCTGTTGGTGGAAGTAACCTAGGTGAGGCACTCCAACTAGCAAGGACGTCTTTGTTTTCTCAGGAGAATGGAGCACGCCTTGATGTACAGAAGTCACTGGTAGTATTTTTAACTGAAGAGCGCCTAGCCAATGAGCCAGAATTGAAAACTGAACTACAAGCACTGAAAAATTCGGGAGTTAGAATCGTTGTTGTTGCGATTGGAGAAGGTGTCGATAAGAATTTGGCAGCTGAAATTGCATCGCCAAGTGCCTTGTTTTTCCCACCAGAATTAGAAGACTTGGATCAGTATCTCTACCCTGTGTATATAGCAACACTTGAAGGTAAAATATTACTTGCATTTCGAAGAATGAAGGCTCAGTTGGCCTTTTCACATGATTGTATATAACGAGTGAACATCATGTGTATTGCTTTGCAAACTCGTACAGTCGGAAAGAAGCTGTAATGCTTGTTATGATACCCTGTTTTCTCTGTACTGTTCATGGCTAGCATAAGATTCCCACAAGAAGCAGCTGCTGCATCTGTGGTAGATCGAATTCTGTTGGGCCAAAACTTGTCACATAGGTAGTGAGGCACTATTTTTTCATTTACTGTATTTTGCTTCACATTACATTATCAAAGCTACTTACTCAAATCTTGTATATAGTCTATATGAGCCTTTATACTCCTTCAACACACTAGTATTATTACTAAACAGCATTTTTGTAAAGAAATGTTTCGACGCCCTGGTCCTCATCAGTTTAGTAATAATACTAGTGTGTTGAGGGAGTATAAAGGCTCATATAGACTATATACAAGATTTGAGTAAGTAGCTTTCATAGTGTATTCTAACTCCTTTCTTGCCGCGGCAACAAAGATATCTTCACGATGTTTTATCTAGCATTTTCAGCTAATTTAGGCCTACTTTGCATTGCTTCACATTATAACTGCATAATCGTGGATCCAGTCTACCCTAATGGTGTATGCAGCAGTGTTTGACTATAGAGCATATTGTATTTGATATTTTTACTTATTCTCACTGCAATAAACGTATTGAAGGAAACAAAAATACTGAGGACTATTGTAAAATGGGTCTTTCTATTGAGTTGGGTCTGCACATTGATATTCTTTTGCCATATTTATGTTTCATGTTGTTTTACTCCATTTTTGGAAGAGTTAATGCTCCTGTCAACACCCTATCCAATACATTAATATTTGCTTGGTATATTCATTTAGCAGTTCATCTCTTAGATAAGTGCATTGACAAGAAATGCCATCGATATAAAGTTTGCATTAACCAGCCGGATAGACGATCGGGTTGCTGGTGTCCTGCATGTCAGGATGTGTACCAACCGATCTGTGCGAGTGATGGAAAAACGTATGCAAGCGAGTGCTGGATGGTCTATAAGTCATGTACATATGATTTAGAGTTGACAAAGACGGACTCAAAACCATGTGGTAAGATAAAAGTTTCTTTGTATCCATACCAAAGTTACTTTTTAATGAGTCTGTTCAATTATCAAGTGTGGGATATGACTGTGAAATTCAGGTGCATAATTTATTACTGAGAAAGGTTCCAAGCATCTACCTTATAGAATGCTTGCCATATAGCCTGAAAGTTGGCAGGAATTTAGCGAAAACCTAATGTAGATATTTTTACTCGACTTGTTCAATGTAAATTTTTAGGGACTGCTCATGTTATTGTACCTTCTCTTGTGCTCGTGGTGACTTGAAAACCTGGATTTTACATTAAAATACTCTTCATATAAAATAGACGATTATGACCACTCTAGTCTTCATTATCTTTCTCTGAAAATCTTATCTTAAATCTAAAAGTTTGCACTATGAATGTAAGAGCAATAAGTGATTCATTAATTTTACTTTACCTCGGCAAAGACGTTTTCTCCATTTTTGCCTAGATGGTCCATCATTTATTATGCTCCATAATGATAGCTTTCCTATTTTTTGTTAACTTACATATGTGCCTTTTGATGTTTATAGTCATTCGATGTACTAATCTCCATTTTCTCAGTACTCTCTAACTTGGTTTCTGCACCCATAGGAATTGGATCCTCTGCAGATGTTGTTTTTGCAGTGGACAGTTCGATCAAGGACCATTCATTGGTCAAAATTTCCAATCTAATACGTGGTGCCTTGGAACAATACCCAGTTTCATCAACAAACGTACGTGCTGCTCTTGTTCAGTTTGGTGAAAATATCGATACTCTTCACCGTATGGAGAATCCTGATAAGACTGAGCTATATCAAAAGTTGTCTTCTCTGTCGTTCAGTAAAAGTGATCGTAATATTCCAGTTGCACTTAGAGACATAGCTTCAAATGTTTTTGCTAAGTCACCGAGAGCTGATGCTAAGTTGAAGATCTTTATGTTCGTTGCTGGGCCAACAGATGGCTTAGAGGAGTCACAAGTTAATGCAGTTGCAACTGAACTGAAGAAAAGAAGCATAGACGTGCAATTTGTTTATATGGGAGATCACTCTAGCGAGTCATTGATGCCTTTTGTGAAAAGCGAAAATCACATCATGCATATAGCACCTTCTCATGAAATTCCGTTTGCTTTGGACCCTATTCTGAAAATGGACGGTGTACGACAAGGTAAGAAATACTTTGGTAGATCTCTCTGATACTTTGATGTGTCTATAAATGACTGTGAATTACTATGCTGTTAGGCTATTTTATTGCTTAAAACTTCAAAACTTATATCGTCTTGTTATCAATTTGCTTACATGCTTGAGTCATGCAAACAAAAATCCTGCATACATGAGTGCTACGATACTGATTAAATGAAGTTATAGCTTTGTACGATCTTTCTAACTCCTTATCCTTCTAACTTTGAGCTATAAGCTCCCTTCTTTACACTTCACACTACAATCCATTCAATACTCTGCTTTCCAGAAGCGATGCTGCTGGGGAGGCATGGGGACAGTGGCCCCCTTGTTCAGATTTTTGTTTGATTTGTCGGATTTGTCCAAACATTTCCAATATACTAGCTCTATTCTAAAACATGGATCAAAAAAGATTTGTCGTAAAATTATCCTTCTGCCCCCCCCCCTAAGCCTGTAGGGCCAATACGACTCATTGCTGTAAAGTGCAAACTTGGTGACCTTTGTAGTGTGATGAAATGCTATTATATTTGGCATCTTTAAACAGCGTGTTAGTTTCCATTACACCTCACTTGATTAAACAATGACTTTTTTCAACATAGTAGCCACAATAAATATCCAAATGCGGATGTTTAAATGAAGATCTTCTGGTAGTATCAATATACATTAAGTACGTGAGTTAAATGCTTTCTTGCCCTCTTATTAAGTTATTTACATGCGCAGTAACAGCGTTTGATTACTTGCTTTGTAGATGAGAAAAAGCCTTGCGAACCGTCTTTGCATTATAGCTTTGCCAATATAACGAGGAACGTCATTGTCAATGATGATTCTCAGCATGAAAACAAGGGAACCATTCAGGACGATGTATCTTTCGTTGCAAATGGAGGTTACTGTGTCTCTGGAGCCCAATTTAAAAACGGAATTATCAAGCTTGATGGTGCAAAATTTGAGCCTAAACCAAGTACTGCCGTCACCATTGCCACTTGGGTAAAACTCGATAGAATAGGACCTACTCACGAACTCTTTGTGACAATTGACCCAGGCTGGACGCGACAGAGATTGAAAACGATATACAACTTTGAAATCAATTCGGATGGCTCCGTCCAGTTTACGCACAGGTAACGTATTACACTACCTTTCGTTATAAGAACACTAAGGCTGGATTTGCCAAAGAATGAGAAAATTGCTAGAACATATTCAGCCTTAGATGAGAATTTTCGCAAGCTCTGAACTGCTGACAGTCTTTTAGCAAATATGTTCTGATAGGGTTGTCACTACAAATCGGCATTCGTTACTTTATTTTGAATCTGGCCCCGGTCCACGACCTATGCACCAAATTATGGTTTGTGCTTATTGGTCTTTCAGCATACTTTTGCCATATGGATCTAGACGCAAATGTCAACATTTCCGAAATTTTACGTGTGTGTATAGAGATATTTTCTTCACCGATTCCTCTCTTTTTCCTTGTACTTATTTGTACCATTAGAATTTGTAAAAGATTTATCACTGCTTAATCTGGTCGATGAAGTTTCATGCATACCAACAAGACTATGTATTAGATAAATGAAGTTGTTTCTTGTTCATGCATTAGTGCTTTGATAGTTATGCTGAATTGCGGAAACCTAGCCTTAATTCATTTGCTTTGAATTTTAAGGGGAGTTTTTGGTAAGAGGAGCACGGCTGCTGTAACAGCCAATGTTTGGACTCATGTTGCTGGAACATTTGACTCGGACACGAATGAAGTGAGTATCTACGTGAATGGGACCCGATTGACAAAGTTTAAGAGATTTGATCCAACACAAGACAATCTGCTAAGCAATGACTGGAGTGAGTTAGCTGTGATCGGGCGCTTGGATTATGGAACAGTGAGATCAACACGAAAATTGGAGGGAAGCATTGATGAATTCTATATCTATCCATGCGCATTAACAGCAAAGCAAGTAAAGGAATTGAAAGAGAAGAAATGTATTGAGAGTAAGAATCCAGTTCACTCCGTTTTTTGTCATTAACTCTTTTTCAAAACAACAAAATAACTAATGATATCATGGGTTTACAAAGAGCCGATTAGAAATTTAGATCTACTTAGTATTTGAATTTATTCCGAATATTTGCCTTCACTGCTCATTTCTATGTAAGCATACAGAGGTCTGGACAAGAGCTCGGTTTTAAAGATACTATTGCGTTTGCTTTGAGAATGGAAAATAGACACAAGACGATCCGAGTAATTAATTTATATCAGGAAATTATATTACGGCAATGATTTTATGTATTCAGGTAAGGAAATTTTGATAGGTACCGATTCCACAAAGCAATGATATTGTGAATACTCAGTCTAAGCCCGATGCACGTGACTACAATTGAAGATTAGGAAGCTATATGTGACTCTTTGACTTACACGGGTATTCATTGAACACTGAAGAATTAGCCATAACTTCAAGTATCTGCTATCTATATATTAGAAGCTTCTTACGGATAACAATAAGAGCGTAGCTGATAGTTCAATAAAATTCTTAATCAACTGAGAATCGTGTTTTCTTTAACCTTTTCTTAGGACCAAGAGATGCGTGCACTGATAAAGTGTGTCACTTCTTTGCCACTTGCAAAGTTGAGCCTGATGGCGTGACAACAAAGTGTGTTTGTCCAGAAAGTTGCCCCACTAAAAAGGAACCAATTTGTGGTAACAATGGCGAAACATACGATAACGAGTGTCAACTCAGAATTGCATCTTGCAGAACAAAGCAGCCTATAAGTGTATCATCAAAGGGAGAGTGTGGTAGGTGTTGTTAAGTGTTCAATAATTGTCTTTTATTAGCAACATTAGTTGTGACTGTCAGGGCGTGCCTCTGCTTATTCTGGCTTTGGCTTTACACGAAGACTATATTGTATGTAAAGAAGAAGGCAGTTAAATAGATCGTTTTTTTCTTATGAAATTTGCCTTAACTTTTCAACTCCTATGCAGAAAAAGTAAATTTTTATTCAACTGCACGCAGTGTTATCCTTTTGCCGCCGTCCATGATTGCCAGGTACGATTTGATTCATGCAGAATATTATGTATAAGAATGCTTCTAGGTGTACCCATAGTTGCCTTTTCATCTTAGAATATAATGCTCATTTTGGTGGATCATCTCATTTGCTGTTCAATGTCGGTGGACTTGCTGGCAAATCCAAAATGGAAGTCAGCTTAAAACCGGAATATGAAAGCGGAATAATTATGTATATTGGAGCTAGAGGTGATGGGAGAGGTGATTTCGCTTCACTTGCACTTGTCAATGGCTACGTTGAATTCAGGTATGCCCTTCAGTCAGGTATCATGGCTTATCAACGATTTCATACGCTTTAATCAATGGGTTTTGAATTCAATTTGTGAAAGGCCCAGTGATTCAATATCATTTGTTCTTACCAACTTATAGTGTCATTCTAATACTCTGTAGCATATTCGTCATCTCACAGTATCGGCCAGCCACTAGTATTTTCTTTAGCAGTGCATAATTTTTTTGGGTCCTCAAGCCAGATTCTGTTATTTACAATGTGCATTATAGAACAGAAGATTTTCATTACTACAGTTGGGTTATCTTTGATGCTTGTTCAAAATTGTACGTACATTGAGTGAGAAATCATTTATCTTGATTCTTATTCAATACTCTATTTCCATGCTGCAATCTTTTTGACAACCTCCTCATCAACTTTTCAGGTATGATTTAGGAAAAGGACCTGCAAGAATCCGCTCCAAAAGGAAGCTCAGTTTGAATCAATGGCATGACATAACTGCTACCAGAAATGGCTTTAGAGGACTTCTCAAAATTGACAATATTGAAGAAGTGAGGGGACAGCCCGAAAGTGGGGCACTCTCCCAGCTTAATGTGAACAAGAATTTGTACTTTGGTTCTGTTCCACTAATGTCAAGAGGGTAAATATATTCATGGATGTAAGATGACTAAATTATCACGAGATATCCTGAGTGATATATTTTTATAGCGTATTTTGTGTAGTATTTGTTTATGATATTTTTATTACATTTATGAGTTTTCTTGAAAGATTCTGCTACATATTTGAATGCACTCTAGTATTCGAACTTCCTAAGAATTGCGACCCTCTTGTCATGTTGCATTTCTCATCCACAACTACCAGTCGTTTTCAGCTATGTTAATTGTATATCGTTTCTAGGCAAATTGCAAATGCTGGAACAGGAATAGGGTACAGAGGGTGTACTCGAAAGCTTAGCTTGAACGAAAGGGATTTAAGTCTAAAGTACCCAGGACCAGATGTTAAGGAACAGAGAAATGTCGCTCCAAATTGTGGAAAGAGTCCGTGCACATCAATACCGTGTTTAAATGGTGCTGCTTGTGTTGTCACGAGTGCAAACTCGTACAGATGTCAGTGCCAGCTCGGCTTCAAGGGTCCAACATGCAGCGAGCGAGGTAGAAGATGCTAGATTATGTTTTTGATTCCTTTTAACGTCGCATATAGAATAGTCTGTTATGCTACTGAGCCATATTTTGCTGTGCTACACAATGCATCCCGCATAAGTGAACCACAATTTTTTAGAACCTGTACCCGTAAGACTAAATATGTTGTTCATTTATATCAGAACCTGACATACCCTAAGAATTGTTAGAGTATCATTGTAGATGCTAAGCTACATTTTGATTCTAACTGGCCATGCAACAAAGTTGGATTGTTTTGTTCAAGATACGAAGCAATTTCTTATTGGGTAAATTATTCTTCAAGAACCACTACGTCATATTATTTATCAATTGTAGTTTTGTAAGAACCGTTGTAGCTTATGCCCAAAAAAGAAAGCTGCTTCATGCGGATATTTGCTGTATTTCAAACATATCTTGGCATGCTACGGTTTACCTTGGTTCTGAATGATCCCTTATGACTTAAGCAAATATAGATATGTGTGCTGCAGAGTTTCAATGAAAAAGTATAGGATTGTCTTCTATAACAAAAGTACTTGTTCCTTCCTTTCACTGGATCAGTGTTGGACAAAAAGCATTGTGCTGCAACCCGTTTCCGCTTTTATGCAGTATTATGACAGTCATGAATAATGAAGTTCTCAAACCAGTACGACTCATGTTCCAGCCATGGCTTACTGTCGAACCTTCAATGATTTCATATTCGGCGCAAATAGGCCTTTTTGTTATTTAACCTCTTGGCAACTGATAATCTTCCCATGTGAAGCTATTCTATGTGTCGCGCAGTACACTGCTCCAACATTAAACTATGAAGCACCGTTTGTCCTCATTCAGAGACCCATTTATGAAGTAACTCAACTGAAGTGTATTTTTTCGCATTATCAGCATACACACTGCCGCCCACTCCTGCGTATTTCAATGGCAGAACTTCATTTGCATCTTATCGCCAACTGAAAGACAATCGTCGATCAATGAACTTCGCAATGGAATTCCGAGCAGAAAAAGAAGACGGCGTCTTATTGTACAGTCAAGGTCCGAAGGGAATCAGAGACCATGTCATGGTCGCTTTGGAGAGAAGAAAGATAGTTGTAAGGTAACGGAAATAATCATATTCAAGAAAAAACATTTGTTGCCGGTGAATTAGGTCAAAAAGGCCTTAAGCTCTAATTCTCTTTGGTGTTTGTTTTGAAAAATTAGCACTATCCATGAACATTTTTATACTCCCCACTTATGCCTTTGCCTATTATCAAGGGACAGCACGATTAAAGTTGTGGCTTTTTTCTATCATGATAAAGGAATAAGATATTTGAATATGAAAATATACTTTGCCAGGCAGATAAGAGCCAGATTTGAGCTGGCACCGTTTGTTTAGGCTTCGCATGGCACAACCTTTGATAAGGCATCAATTTAATGCAATAAAAAAGCATGCATTGCTAAATTACTTGGTTAATAACCTTCATATGAAAATTAGCATAAATGCGTATTCTATTCATTACTTTGATTTGGAACATATTACCATACTGTAAGCCTAGATGGAAAAATTCAGGTCTTAAACGCAATGTTTCATGAAGACTAGTTTTGTACAGAAAAGCACATCCTACAATATAAGAGTGAATAACCGCTGGATTTAACAAGAGTTAAAACAGTATCCTGTGGCATGCAATGTGCACCGTTTCAAGGTACTTGATTACGGCATACAGTGCCAAATGAAATTAAACATTCTAGAAGCAAATCTATTTTCAAAAACTTTATTAAATATTGGAAAGGACGGGAAAAATGTCCTTGTAGATTGTGCAAACAATACTTGGCCCAAGTTGGCTTTTTGACCTAACATTTCTTTTTTTACTTTTTGCACTTAGGGAACTTTTAATGTATCATTTCTAGCTCTTTTAATGTATTTTTGCTAGTATTATTGTAATTAGGTTCTAGTTAGCTTTCTAGGCTATTTGTTACTTAGCTTACTATAAGTAAATTTGTTATATATCTTATATTAGTATATAACTCTATCAACAGCTACGACCTTGGTGATGGGAATGTAACAACAAAGAGTGAACTATCTGTAAGAATGAACAGATGGACAATGCTGAATGTCACAAGAGAGAATAAGATTGTACAGGTGCTTGTGAACGGAAGAAGAGTTGCAAGAGCAGTATCTCCTGGTAAAAAGACCATCTCAAATCTGCATACTGTTATGCTCATAGGGAAAGCAGAACAATTGATAAAAGGGAAAAGGTAATATCAGGTGTACTCAGTTAGTTCCCTTTCTCAGCTTCCTAAATAGCATTATCGTATTTTTTTTGGCTACCTATTGACAGCTTTTATAAATGGGCCTGTACTGAGGGCCTTTAACAGATGGATTAGTTCATTGTGTTATTTGTACGTGGGAAAGTACATACTGCAAAGTAATTATCTTGCGCATTAGCTTCATGAGGAAAGTACCAAGCTTGCTCTATCTCTATAGAGTTGCTGCTGGGTTCCCATTTATTGTTCCATGTCCAGTAGGCTAACAGCCAGCCAAAGCTTGGAGCGATTCTTGATAGCCATCAGCCTTCCTCCTTAGGGTAACCCAGATATTTATTACACGGCTACTTGTGACTATTAAGGTGGATTTACTACATATGGCGTTTCACCTATGTCCTTTAGCAGATTGCTTATTTGTAGTCTCAAAGAAAGTTATCCAGGTCGAACTTTCAAGCTGATAGTGGCCTATTAGCCATCCAATTGCTAGAAGCTTCTAGCAAAGTGAAGGGAATACAATTTCATGAATA
Source organism: Mastigias papua (assembly GCA_964019165.1). Taxonomy (NCBI): domain Eukaryota; kingdom Metazoa; phylum Cnidaria; class Scyphozoa; order Rhizostomeae; family Mastigiidae; genus Mastigias; species Mastigias papua. Next base: position 7,089,912 of record OZ025285.1, read on the forward strand.
TAAAATCTATTCTTCATTTCAGACATCCAGTTCAGGTCCGCAAGCCATTCAAAGGTTGCGTTAAGTTGGCTGTCGTTGATGGAATACGCCTGACATTCCGCAAGGGAGACAAGTATCTTATTGATTCTAAGGATATTGGAACCTGTGCCGGTAGGTTTTGATAAGCACATCTTGCATTTACATTTTGTCTCTCATAATTTGTCAGTATACTTTTATTGCACTACTTTAGGCACAATCTGTTAAAAGGTTCCTCCATGTAATGCTGATGCATCTCTCTAAAAATATCGATAGAATCGCACATAGCATAGCAGCAACTGTCACGCCTATCCATGAAATATATCTCAGGATGCCATAATTTTTGAAGTAGACTCGCATGAAATGTCGTATTCATACTTTTTAGAATTTACATCCGCCATACAAGGCTAGCGCAGTTGACTCTCGACAGTTCATGCTAGCCACCAGTTCTGATGATTAATTGGGTATTGCTGAGATAGATACAAAAATTGTGCGGTCTCATGTTCCGAAGAACTATTGAATTCAATAGGTGCATATTGGGATTTGTTGTAGAATTCCAAATTGCTTGTTTTTGTTAAATGTTCAATGAATAAGATATGAGCGGTTTCTGCTTTGTGCCTTCGTTCCAAAAGATCATCGTTTAACAATCATATTGAGTCAGGTAGAAAATAAGTTGATAAACTTTGGGACAGCCTAAGTTGTAGAGCAAGAATGTGAACGAGAAGAAAGAGTTTGCAAAACCAAGTTTAATTGGAAATCCAGGGTTATAGTCGTAGTATCTTATTCCTGTCTCATTAAAAGCTAAAGCACAGAGCATATGGATGCAGAAAACGTGAAATTTAATGCATGTTTTAGTCTACCTTTGCTGACCTCCGTTCAATTTCACTTAATTCATAGGCTGCTACCAACGCTCGAACATTCTTTTCTTGCTGGATAACTCGAGGTATATCGGGTTAGATGGCTTTGAAAAATCAAAGAACTTCATCACGAATGTTGCTGAACACTTTAGTCAGGACACAACTCGCGTAGGAGTCATCGAGTTTAATAATGAAGCCAAAATGATAGTGCCAATGGCTTTGAACAGAAGGAGCAGTGAATTAAAGTCGATTGTTGATGGCATCAAATATCAAAGTGGAACAGGACACTCGATCACCAAAGCATTCCAAACAGCATCGTCCTACTTCAGTTCCCAACAGCTCCAAGGTGGCAAGTTTGTTATTTTGATTACATCATCAGAACATCGTGACATTGCACAACATAGTGCTGCTACCATAAGCAAGTATGCAATGGAAAATAGAGGCATACGCTTTATAGTTGTAGGCGCTGGAGACAATGTGAGTCAAAATAGGCTGATCGAGTATTCAAGTGGTAAAAACTTTGTCTACAAAGCGGAAGATTTTGACGATATAATAGGATTCATTATAAGAATTCGAAACTCAATCTGTAGATTAGCTCGCTATGCTTAGGTCATCCTGTATTTCTTAATGACTCATCAATTAATTTAAACATTAAGTATATAACTCCCCCCCCCCCAACTTAATAATTACATTTACACACAATTCTAATTTGTCTGGCTTTTCCTATATTAGCATTTTGAACATTTCTATGAAGTTGCTTGTAATTAGTTTTTTAATGGTACAAATTGTGTGAATATTTTCCAGGTTTCGTGTCCTACAGGGAGTAGTATCATGCCACGAGCTATTAACTTGAGGTGATGATTCATTGTAACAAGTAGTGGTGGCATATGCCTTTCTAAATCATTTTGCCAAGGACGCATTCAAAGTTTTCTTACGAGTGGGAAATTTCTACTTCTCCGAATATTTTCAGCTGCTCCTTGTTACTGCCAAGTTTTCGAGCATTACGTACGAAATTTGAAAGTAAAACCTGGTTTCCACATCGTCGTAAGTGTTGGGGACACGTCCCTGTCATTTTATCAGCGATACTACTGGGATGCTTACAGTAATATGAGAACGTTTGTTTGGTTATGTTGTCGACGTCCTAGTAGAGTAGCAACAGATGAGATGGGTTGAGCTTTTGATGTTTCCGATGCATCACTGTAGAGTCCCCTATGACTGGGACGCGTCCCCATCGCTTACACCAATGTGGAAAACGGGTTTTGGTGTCATTCAATCTTCATCAAGACCATTAATGATGTGTTTTGCCTCAGTTAATACTTTGCACCAGCTCTTTATAATGTAATCAAGGATATCGTGCAATTTAGCAAGGGCTGCTTATTCAAGCCTCGTGCTAGACTACAAGGAAAACTGCTTGAATTGTACTTCTGAGCTTTGTTGAGGAGAAGTGGCCATGTAAAACATCGCAATATTTAATCAGCACAGAAAACTGATATGGATATAAGATTCTTAACATACCGAGTAGACGAAGACACAAATCAAGTGTTTCTTGGGCACTTATGAGAAAGTTCCAGAAGGGCTTGTGCCTTAGTACTTTTCTACATGTCTTCTAAAAGCTATTGTAATAATTTTACGCTTTTTTCGGAAACCTTATATCGATATTTTCACAGTTTGTATTTTATAGTATTTTTAGATTGTTGCAATAATTTACACAAAGCAGATTTTCAACTGCGAACTGTTTTTGGATTGTCTTTCTGTGCATATTTTCATCAAGATAATCTGACTCAGTACCACAATGTATGGACATGTAGCTCGCATAGGCTACATAAGAAATGTGCGTTAACGCCAATGTTAAGTCTTCACCGTTGATGAATGGAATGTTCTGTAGGATCTGTAATATTACATTTTTGTTGGAAATATCTCTTTACATTTAATGGCAAATCTTACAATCATGGAATTATTTGATACTGATGGAAAATTATTTCTCTCATTTACACAATTCAGTGTTTTGAGAGGTCTTTGTTAGACTTAGAGATCAGCTAAAGATTTGATGAAACATTCCTTGGGCTTCAGACCCTAAATGAATAGATGGCCAGATTTTCTATTCAATTCTTGCTTTTGAATATTGGTGTTCACAAGCTTTACATACAGTATAGTTACACATGCTTGCCTTCAACTCCAAACACAGAAATTGTATCAAAAATATCATCAGCATGGAACTTTCCTAAATTCACCTCAATAAAACCTGTACTTAAAGATAGGCCTTTGAAATAAAATGCAACAATGATAGACTGCTTAGAATCCACTTGCCATGAATTTGCCAAGGTACAGTGTCACAATCTGCTCACTACCAATAAAAGATCACTTCAAAAGGCATTGTATGCTGAAAGTAATGTCATTTTCGATGACATTTCCATGACTGAACCAATGCACTAGCTTGATCAGCTGAAGAACTGTTATTAAGAGACTACACACATCTGGGTCATATAACTGAATTCTTTACATGTAACAGTAAAAATTATCTATTATAGTCCTCAAACTGAAATTTTTAAACATATAAATGGTAAGAAGCTTCCAGCATTGAGGAAGGGTAGATATCTGAGTCTTCTTCATAAGATCCTTAGAGTATCCTTTTCCAATAAAAAGCCTTTTATTGACCACTTTCAACTTTTCTAATATCATCCTCTAGCCCATGCACATATGGTATTCTTGTAGGAACTTTCTTTATGTATTCAATATACTCCTCTCCAAAGAATCTAACTAATGCACACTCCTCATCCCGTACTCGATCTTCAAAGAAAAGCCATGAGGCATAAGCAAATGCTGGGATGCAAAGTGGGTTGCAAAGCAGCAACTGTGTTCCTAAGAAAAATGGAGACTTTCTCAATATGTATCTGAAAGATATACACAAGGCAGTCTGTGAAATGGCATACGAGAAGGTTCACATATCCAAAATGGAAGACATTCTATGTCATATGCATGGCATTACTCTTCAAATCAAATTAGAAATTTTATGGCACTTGAACAAAGAACAAAGTAAGGGGGCTACATTTCTATAGGATGAAATACAAGATCCAATATACTATAGTTCTAAAGGATTGAATCACTAAACTACATGGCTTCCTAAACCAAATGTGGAGGTAGTTTCTTTTCTCACACAATCAAAGCAAGTATGCAAACTATAACTGAGTCTTATCATAGCTGACATTGGATTCCACAGCTCTCATTGATATAATCTATGACTGCAGCTACTGACAAACCAAGACTTTCAACAAATAATAATAATGCATCAAGATTCACATGAGCATGGGGCATAGGGAAAGGAATACTTTTGTCTGGCTACCTAGCTGGCTGCATAATGGTAATAGATACATCTACAAAAGGAATGGTGAATTGTGGTTTATACATCAGTCATACAAAGTACAATATAATGGAGCTAACTTGTACATAAATTATCCTGCATTGTGCATGTTCTGAAAGAGATAACATTTTCTCCACTATTCCCATTTCCAACAAGGGCTGAAAAACCTTTCTCCTATCCAAATTTCAACTGCAATAATAACACAGTGAAGATACAACCTGTGTGAAGGTACAATACTATGGAATTATTAAAATTAATAACATTACTGTAAATCCTCAACTTTGTGCCCAGGGGGCTTATCTATTTGCAATGCTTTTTGGGTGGGCATGTATTTCAGGAGAGGGCTTTCTTTAGGGGGTGCCTATAAAATAATATAACATATGTCACATAAAAAGCTCATAGTCAAGACCCTTTTCTCCATACTAACTAATGAACCAATAGTCTAAATTTAAGCATTAGTCTTTATCAAAGTCCTCATCATCATCTGAGGTGGGGATATTTGAGGGGGGCTTATTAACAAATTGAAGTTCCAGCATGGGAACTTAGTGGAAAGGAGGGCTTATTAGAGGGGGGGGCAATTCGAGGATTTACTGTAAGCTATCTATTGGAATTCACCGCACATAATGCAGTGCAGCAGAAATAATAACTTCCAATTATTAAACCCTGGCTTCAGCCTTAAATCAGTAAACAGCAAACAAAGTCTGGCTTAAAATAAAACTAACCCACGCTCCAGTAAAACCATCCAAAGTATGAGGGGTGGCGTGATATTGAGTATACCCCATGCTTCACAAGGCGGTGGCCTGTAACCTTTTGGTACTGTACTATATGAGAAAAGTTCGACTTAGCTGTGATCATTGCCAGCTTGCGAAAACACTCTCCAGATATCACCATAAGAAGTCCAACAAAAGAAATCATACGAGAAACTGTAGATGATTTTATTTGTGGAATCAAAACATTTTCGACACAAAACTCCACAACACTTGCCCCTACAGCAATGTGGTATTGACGACTGTGATTCAGGATGAAGGAGTCAATACTCAAACTCGGGTAATTATACAACGCAGTGAGAAGGTATTCAGAGAGATGGAAGGTGGCTAGTGCAACCATATACCATCCAAATATGTTCCATGTTGTATTTGTACTTCCAATTACGTATCCGCAACCGAAAACAGTGCCAATCAGTGCTGCATTACGAGCTACATCTGGATGCGGGACGACAAATGTCAATAAACATGCTGAAGCAAAACCAAATGTTGGGTACTTCCAGTCCAAGTGTGCAGATAGATACAGGTCAAAACTGCTTAAATAATAAACTGTTATGAATGCAAAAGCTAGAGACGCTAGCAGAGCGACTCTACCTTCTCGACATAACATTCTCGTTGCTGGTCCTTCTTGACAAAATTGCAGCCCCGTTTGCACAGCTTTGAGCAAGTATGCGGACGAGGCTAATACGATGGTTCGATTTTTACACGACATGGAACCACACACACGGGGGCAAGAAACCGGCCGCTGTAGTCTGTTGTTAAGAGGTATAGGTGCAAAACATCCTTGTGTAAGCATCCTCAGATTTTCCTCACCATCTCAATAAGTATGAAAGCAACTTTTGACCATGTCACACTTCGGAGCGCTTCTACTTTCTCACGGAAAATAGAGTTGCACCGGGGGGTATGGAGGGCGGTATTTTTCTTTCTTAAATTTGATCCCATCGTTCTGATACTCTTTTCACTCTTGCTCTTTCATTTTGTCATTTTTTTCTTTTCTGTAGCTTACTCAATATTCTATGGATCGTTGTCGTCGTTTTCACTTTTATCGACATAAAGATACATAAGATAATTTACATTTTTTTCACACAAAGTATCTCTATATCTAGAATGGGTGCTTCGTCCACAGGCCTCCATTCTTCCTTACCTCCCAGTTCATAGCAGCTAAGGCTACTACTGCAAAATTGATTGGCAAGCAATGCTTCATAAGCAATGCTTCATGTCTTGTTACAAATCTCAGCATTCAGCTCTTTTCATGATTTCGAGGTGACCAGGATTTCAGGTACAATATCATTTGCCTAGTTGACTTTAACGTCTCCCAACCCCTTCCCCACAGCAAGGGCTGTTTCGCGATGTCTATTATGTGAGTCTTCCAATGTGTCAAATTTGTATTGCCTAGCAGCCAGCTAATTCGCATTGAGAGCCATCAGTCCACAAACCTGGCCCCGCTTCCAGTGCATGGAGTTTTGCAAGCAAATAGAAGCCATCTGATGCGCAAGTAGAAACGATATATTTATGGCATATTACAGAGCATCATGTGACTTTGTTGTTGTCTATCTTAGCATGAGCATGCGCATTTATCAGCATCTTCTAAACAGTAGGAAGCTTCAGTTGCAAGTTGCGGGTCTCTCGCAAGTTTAGCGAAATATTGAGATCGATAGCATGAAGTGGCAATACAAAGAAGAACATGCATTTGAAAAGAGAAGATCAGAAGGAGAGAAGATAAGGAAAAAATATCCAGATCGTGTGCCGGTGAGTGAACATGAATTTTGTTAAGTCCAAGCACTTAAATACGACGGAAGGCCTACTGGTTTGTTGACACTATGTTTCCGGCCAGTTTGTATCTTCTTGGTTACTTATATTTGGTATCTGTACAAAAGACGGTATATCCAGCTGAGAAATGAACCCCTGAAACCAAGTTTTTACGGTTGAGTTTTGTCGCATTGTGATATCCTAAGTGTATGGGAGCACTATTGTTTCGTGCACTAAAGTTTGCCCTTTCGGAAGATTGTGGACCTGTCAGCAATGTTGCATACAGCAATTTGCCTTTAAATCCCCCATCTTAATTAAGCCGGCTCTTCTATAAGCCCCCATGTTTGAAAGTATATCTCTCCAAGTCTACCTTCGTTATTAAGCCAAGAGTATACTTCCAAGCTTAATAACTAATGAAAACGCTGTTATTTATGCAGAAGCCCTAGACTGCAGAGTCTGGCAAGCGCAAACTCCAGAATTTCATCACAAATGGTGTTGCACACTTTGTTATGGGCCTGGCATGATGTTTGAAGGCCTGACAGGGTGTAGTTTAAGAGCTTAATTTGATTTCATTGCAGATTTTTCCAACCAACATAATGATAGTAATGAAGCATTTCTTCTAGAGTATTATTCTTCAAAAAAATACAGAATATAGACATACCTGTTTTACTTTGTAAGCCAAAAAGTCAAATGCATACTTTCAGTGCACGCATTTTGCTTGATTGGACACTTGAGATCTCTTTGAAAAGGCCAACCTCTGCAGTTCAGAGAAGCTTTCATGAATGCATGTTTTTAAAAGTGAGTCTGTGATTGAGAATTTTTCATATTTAGAATTTATTAAGCTCCCCTCACTTCTATAACCCAGCCATTGTGGCACTGGCAACCAAAAATTGATTGAGGCACAGAGTAGAGAAGCACTGAAATGTTTTAGTTGCACCCTGTTCTTCACATGAAATGCTCAGTTTTTGTTGGATACCAATTAATTGGACACACCCCTTTTCTATATACCATTTGTATATATGTTGATGTTCATATTATTAGACTGCTGAGGCCTGCTTTACATGTTTGACTTGACTGAAGAATATTGCAGTTAGAAATTAATGTGTTTTCTTTTCTGTGACCCACCTGCTGTAGCCAGGCAACCCCTACAGCCACATAGATTTATATGTCCTAGCTGTCTAGAGTAGAAACATGAAGCTGCTCAACCTTTGGGGATAAGTTAGGGAGATTCCCCTATACCTCCACCACTGACATCGGCCAACCCTGGTAAACCAAACTTTTAACAATACTATAAGTAGGTCATTTCATTGGTCTGACTGTATTAAAGAGATACAATCAGTATACTATGACAGTCCATACAGTACCCAAAGCCCTTTTACCCAGTTCTACACAGTTGCTGTGACATCCAGAGTGGAACCTATGTAATACTTTAACAGTTTGTAGTTCTATACTACTCTTCATAATAGGTGATGGTTTACCATGTATCTAGGTCAATTTCCAATATACTACCTGCATTCCACTCTGGCATGTCACCCTGTCAGAATCTTCTTTTGGAAGGTAGCCAGTATGTAGTAGATATAGACAAGGGTATGTATGCAACAAACAGTCAAGTTTCAGATGAAGCATCACACATTTCCGACAACATATCACTTCTACAGTCATACATGATTTGTGAATGATATAATACACATGGTACTCCCAAATTTAACATATGAAAATGGAAGATTTGTCCTTTCCAAGAAGTTGTGTGGAACTACCAACTACCTGCTTTTTTTTGTTAACTGTTCATGTATTTTTCTAATCTTCAGTAGTCTTTTTTTTTGTTGTGAATAAGTTTTGGAAAATTGTTAGTGCTGTCTTTGGTAGAGACCAGATGGCCACAGTATATAACCACTAATAGTTGTATTTATTTTTAACTGTAGTAAAAGAATTGAGAGTGATCCAAGAATAATGGAAGACTCTATCTTCTTCAAGACTTAGACTTTTTGTTTACATAATTTATTGTTGAAAAGGGAACAAGTTTGAATTTGGCTTTTATATGAGAATCAGGCCTTGTCCAAAGAGGTACTCTATCAGTTGTGAGCCTCTAAAGTGCACCAGAAACTATGCCTTAAGTATGATTTATCAAGCACACAAATTCTTTAAGTCATATCATAAAGAAAATCTTTTCAAATCATCACAGGTTTTCCATAAAATAGCCTCATTATTATGACTAAAAAGAATCAATTCAAAGCATCATTATGCTTATCCATAATAAAATGTTTATCTGTTTTATTGGAAATCTTCCAATTTCACATTGCTTTGTGGATAGGCAAATCGCACCCAGTAATATCACAACCTTTTTATATACATATAATATGAAATGTTCCTAGATTGGAGGCCACATTTGATATTGTGTTTTATTAATCTTTCTATGTATTTTATATGCATTCTTAGAAATGGTGCAGAACAGAGCCCTTGAGTTGTTCAAGGAGCTCGTTTTTGGAACACCTGTGTTTTGCTGAAGGCAAGACCTGGAGAATGGTGGTCTAGTGAAACACTGAGTACTTTCATAAAACTAGAGTAGAAATAGTATATTTTGCTTAAGTTTTTCATTTTAGATACAAAATTTATTACTTGATTATTTTCTTAGTTTGCTTTTGTAAAATAAAACATCAGAAGAGAATTGACTTCCTCTGTATGATTTTCAGGCAGAATTGCGTATTTTGTTATATATATATATATATATATATATATATATATATATATATATATATATATATATATATATATATATATATATATATATATATATATATATATATATATATATATATATATATATATATATATATATATATATATATATATATATATATATATATATATATATATATATATATATATATTGTTATATATCCAGCAAAGGCTACTTGCATGTTTTCTAAAATAGTGAGGATTCTGAGATATGCACCCATTTGAATTACAGTCTTGAATGAACTCAGAGGTGTTCATTCAACTTACTACAGAATGAAATGTATGTTTGGAACAGGAATATTTATTAGGGCACTAAGAGTGTTCATACTTCATATTCTAAGGAATTGGAGTATGATTTGGTTATGATGGAAAGATATATTTTGGTGAAGTGGTTAAGCTGTGACAATTTGGATTATTGATGTGAAGCATCTTGGTATTGCAATGGAGAAAGACTATAGTGAGCACACAGTGCACTTTGAAATTCCCTAAAATCATGTTGAATAGTCATTATTGAATTGAATTTTCAATGTTTATCTGTCCAGATTAATCTTTCTCCCTTTTTGCAGGTAATTGTGGAAAAATCCCCAAAAGCCAGAATAGGTGACTTGGATAAGAAGAAATATCTAGTCCCATCTGATCTAACAGGTATGCATATCATAGAAGCAGAATAATGGGGTCTGAGACTATTGCAACCTATGAGATGCAAGGGGGCTGAACCCCCTCCCTATGTTAGTCAAGGTTGACTTGATGCACACTTTGTCTTATCAGTATTTGCATTGTTTTTGATGGAAATACTGTCTGGTTTTTTATTTCCACTTATGGTTAGTGTTTATCTTTTATTATTCATGGAATCAATGTATTACTATCTCATTAAGAAAAATGAGAATGATTTTAGGTTCCCAGGCTTATTGTTTCTGGTCCCCCTTACCAAACCATGCCATACCTGTTGTGTATGGCACATATATTTGAGATCTTGTGTGTTTTGCTCTTAAATGTTAATGAGTACCTTAGGTTGGTTTTAGTTTGATTTTTTAACTCATTAGGCAAAGTTGGGAATCCTTAAAGGGACAAATTATTTTTTGTAGAGGAGTGTATTGTTTTGTATATGCCCAATTGCCACCTTGCAAGCGGGTCTCTTCTCTACTGTTTGACTGTTGTAATTACGACAGTGACTGGTTGCTAGTTTTGCTAACAAGCTTGACCGTGCTTTCTATGTGTACGTTTATTTGGTGTTTTTGCTGCACATAGAGTACACTCAAGTCAGTAGTTTTTTGTATTAGCATCTAGCTATGTATTTCAGTTCCTTTTCGATCATTATTTAACATTTGAAAAGTCTGTTGGTACTACAGAACTTCACTACAGCACGAAAAAGCGGTACCATGTTTTAACCATACTGAAAAGCTTATTTTCGTCCGACACTCGTCAGAGTATGAAACGTCGGATAGCGACCGAAAGGTGAACCTAAATTTATAGCCAGATGCGGGTACACGTGATATGATTTAATAATGTGTCCAGTTAGCCGTATGATTGGCCACTTGGCACCTATTCACCATTGTTTACTTGAAGAGTCCAAGTGAGAAAATGAACTCTTTTTGTTTTTTATATTTCATACTATTTAACATTTCATACTCTGACAAGTATCAGATGAAAAACTGTCAATATGCTTAAAGAGTTTTCCAGCTTTTTTGAGCCTTAACAAAGTTCTGTAATAATGACAGACTATTCAATTATATGACATTGCAGCGTGTAGGCTATAATATCTGCATTACCATCTAAAGTGCTCAAAGTAGTTCTTAAACTCAAAGAGTTTAGACTGATTCCAGGCACGCAACTAGGATTTTTGGAGGGCAGGGGCCTAGTCCGCATAATATGGCACACCAAAAATTATTTCAAGAGAATACAGCTTAAGTGATATTTTTCAGACATATTATAGGGCGAAACCAAGGAAATTTTTAGGGGAGAGGCACAATCACTCCATTTTGGAGATTCCTACACTGCTATGTGGCCTAGGGGAAGTTTTAGGAAGTTTCAATGCTTCCTTTGATGATCTGGAGGACCCACCATTGCTGAGTCCAACGTGACAAAAAAAATTTCAAATTACACCCCTCTAGACTGGACTGAAAAGGCATCTGTCAGATTAATTTTGCTGATTAGTAAAGTGGACCCACGAAAATTTACAATGAAAGACAAAATAGAAAGTAGTGAGCTTCCTGAAAAATGTTCCGGTTGAAGCCTCTATCATCCATTGGCACCATGTCTGATAGATGGAAAAAAAAGAAATTTGGGGACATCATGCCCGTAGGCAGTAGCAGGGTAGTCTGGGATAGCAGGCCCCAAATAATATCTGAGATTGTATTTCGAGATATATTAAATAGCTATTTTATCTCATAGCATGATACAGTGCCCTCCAATCTGTGTCAGCTGCCTACGGACTTGTAAAACATCAAAGACTTCTCTCCACTGGGAAAAGTCAGCCTAATAGACGAAGAAATTAAGTTCCAAGCTCTCACCGCTGAGACATCTATGAAGTAAAAGACAATCCTAGATTTCTTCCATTAGAACTTCCTTTCATAAGAGAGATGCGCAAAGTTGTAGTTTCTGGATTTTTTCACTGAGGAATGTTGAGGAAAATCAAATCTCCGCATTGTAGAAATATAATGAAGATTAAGTGATGATGAGTGAGGAAGAATTGTGAAGAAAAGAGATTTAATGCTGCCATCTATGGTGTGAGTGCTGTCTACGTGCTGCGATGAATGGTCGTAATTTGCTTGCTAGCGAGACTTATTTGATGAATGCGAAGATGATACAAACATGTTAGAGTGTACTACTTATCCATCGTCACTGAGTCAATTTTCAAAAACTCTAGAATAGTCATCCCTCTGCAGAAGCAGGAGAATTTTCCAGATTTCGCTACTTTTAAGTCTATGGGTGATTATATACAGATCTATTGAGCAAAATGCAATAAATAGTTCCAAACGATTCCAAGTAAAAGAGCACTTTTATGATTTTGAAGGAAAAGAGCAGGGGTCCGGTCCACCAGGATCCCCCCTCCCGTAGTTGCGCGCCTGCAGGCACTGTAATTTATCGTTATTTCATGTAACAATTGCCATTTGCAAATGCATTTGTCTTATGTATAGCCCATAATTTTCTCATGCATTAATATGCAGGGGATAAGCAATCAAATTGAAGTTGTGATGTTAATGCCATAAATTTTCCCAATTTTATTGGGCTGTTTTGCATGTTCTGATTATGCATTTCAAGTGTATGTTTTTCTAATATCATGGATACCAAATATACGAATCGATATGACGAAAGATTTTTGTGGTTTCAATCACATGTCTTGGCTGATAGTATATAGTTTTTAGAGTGGTTCTCAGTGTATTTTACATGAGCTTTCACAGATATTTTCTTTTTGATTAGTTGGACAGTTCTACTTCCTTATTCGGAAGAGGATTCACCTCCGTGCAGAAGATGCATTGTTTTTCTTTGTAAATAACGTTATTCCGCCAACCAGTGCAACAATGGGACAACTGTACCAAGAACACCATGAAGAGGACTTCTTTCTTTATATTGCATACAGTGATGAGAGTGTCTATGGATCTTAACTCAATCAAAAATATCAGGCTTGGAGTACCGTTAAAGGCTTGGGGGTGATCAATATCAAGTATACATTGCGTAACCATGTACATTTTTGCCATAGCTATAGTTGGTTTGTATATGACATACACAATTTTTGGTAGTAATACATAAATGAAACATGTAAATTATGGCTATTATTCCAATAGAGTTAGTATTGATGTAAGCTGCAAAATTTTATCACATTTTTGTCCCAGATTGTGTTTTTAGTCTGTTGATGTAGTAGAGACTAGAAACCCCAAGAATCTAAAGAAATTTGTTCCTAGATGTCTTTTGTCTCTTTCCTCGTCGTAGCATGCGCTTTAAGTTGTTTTGTGGGGTTTTTGTTGTACATGGTATAAGTTGAATATGTTACTATCCAGCTGCATATTTTAACGTAGCCAGTGTGGTGACTGCCCCCCTAAGGAGATTAGTCGGCATTTTGCCAAATAGTGAGACGATTCTAGGAAGTATAGTGTGGATAACAGGTAACTCTATTTAACAAACGTCAGCAAGGGTACTACAGAAGCATAGCCGCCAAATGTTTTTGAAAGCTCTGATCAGGTCTAATTTCCTCCAGAGTCCAGAAAAAGCTCCAACCTTCCTCCGGCTGTCAAATGTTCACCATAAGCCTTCCTCTTCTAAGAATATCAAAACTAGCCAAAGTTTTTTAACTCTGCATTGTTTATGTCTCAGAAGCTTTTACCGTAAGTAGGCTATACCTTTTACAGTCGCTGTCGCATTATATGAAAGCTTTGCTAAAATTGGATTGTTGATACAAATTTCAAAATCTTCCTCAAATACGACATAAAGTTTTCCTCCGGCTCAGAGCCGTGGAACCGTGACTGTTTCTGGACTCTGATTTCCTCCATCCTAATTGATCACCAATCATGCAAAATGGGCCTAAATTTAGTTATGGAACACACGTGTAGTCAGAATCCTGCATGATGGTTTGTCAATTAGGTTGGGAGAAAACAGACCTAATTAGAACTGTCAAAAGTCTTGAGGCTATCCTTACTACAGATCCCCTTTGGTATAGATTTACGAAATCCACAACTGTTACTATCCCATACAAAATATGTATAAGTATTGAAGTTCAGGCTCATTATGTTTTAAATTGCACTACATACACATCCACATTTGCAAAAAATTCAGATAGAATAGAGCAAACAAGTAGTAGTTGAATATGTAAGCTATGTATGGGGCTTAATATAAAGGAGGAACTCCCTCAGTCAAGATTTCTGTTAAAATTCTCACTACTGGGCCATTTCATCCTGTAGGCGCTCTCCCTTGTCCCAGTAACAAAGTAGACTGCAATGTTCTTGCCCATTATATTGTGCCCTATTTGAAAAATTTGAATAGTGTTCTTAAACATTCAAATGGTCACAAATCAGTCTGGACTGAGCACAAGAAAGCAAGGGCATTTTTGATAGCTCCTCTTTGAGCATACAAAACCTGGCGACAAATGGAATGGGGCCCTGATATGGGTTTCGCCCACTAGTCAAATTTCCTTACAAGATGCATTGCCCTGAGTAGCAAATCTAGCCCGAAGAGAACATTTCCCCATTCACAAAGCCTAACATTCTAGCTAGCTTGCACATTGTAGCCAATGTGTATATGATTGCCTTGCTTTTGTGAGCTATACTCAAGGTAGATGTGAGATGATACATCTATTTTGTGACCCCAATCTGCAATGGAAGAAGAGTGGTTGTTTTCGATACATGGGATAGAGATGAGAGATGTGATGAAGGCACTGAATATGACTATGGTGTCATCTTAGGTACCAGTCAAGAAGTACGTACGCTCAATATTAATCGGTTTTTGGGCCCCTCCCCCTTTATTAGCTTCCCCCTCCCTTGAGCGTACGTACTTTGATGTCATAACCCCGTCTAAATATTTGAATCTATTGTTTACCCCATTATTTTCAAAGTTGGAAGAATTTAATGCATACCTCAAGAAACTCTAAATTCTAAATTTTCGTGATTCGAACGAACTTGTGGCTATTTTTTACAATATGGTTTTATTTATTTGGGAAGCTTCGAAAGAAATTAGCGTTTGAAAATTACATTTGCGTGCGTGCGTTCTTTGAAGAGACCCCTACCCCTTGTAAATTGTCATGCGCTTTTTGGGAGACCCCTCCACCTTCGAGTGTGCGTACTGTGACGGCCAAAATGATGTGATTTTCATCATAGAGGAGAGGTGTATGTTGCTAAGCGTTTGAAGTTTTGTATGGTAGACATGGAAGATGCGATGTTGGCAGTGGATGAGAGTTGCATATCCGAACATCACAGCCCACATTTTGTTCTCGGCCAATCAGTGGATTTGTTTACATAAAATTATTAACCAATAAGATACTTTCATTTCTTATCTTTATTGTGGCTCCATTTTGAGACGGAGTTGCTGTGGAAGAATCACTACTCACAAGTCTTCTTTGCATTTTGTGTATGAATAGACACGTTCTTGCCGATTTAACAGTCGAGGGTTGTTCAGCGAGGGCCTTTTGTATATAAAGTAAACAATGGGCACTGCTCAAAATATCGAATATCTTGGAAACCATTCATTTGCCAGTTTAGGGCTTCGAGATATCTAATAGAAATGTACTTGAGAGTTTCCAGTTAGAAGCTCGCCTCTGTAGATGAACGTAAATTTTTTCCCTGGGCAAAAATTGTGAGTAGCGATTCTTCCACAGCAACTCAGACTCAAAATGGCGCCACAATGCAAAGCTCAAAGAGTCAGTTCTTCAGTGCTTAATTCGCTATGCTAGATTACTTGTCTCTCCCTCGGATTGTACTACTCTACTCGATAATGCTAGCATACTTGTATACTATTGCTGCAGAAAGTTTTAACTAAGAATCGCTGTGTAATTATGACATATTAGCAACTGTAAACGATATCGACGCTATATTTACACAGACGAAGAATACTGATTACATAATCATGACTAAGCAAGTGGTCTGCGAGATAATCCAAGGTAAGTATGTATTACGTAGTAAATGTCTAGAATGTTCCAAATTCTAGCAGGTTTCCCAACGACAGACTTATTATAGACCTGAAGGTAGGACAGTATGATAACTTTAGGAATTGCCAAATCAATATTCAAACCAGGGTACTCAAATATATATACCTCCCTCCGTTTGTTCTGATTTCGCTCTAGAGCAAGGCTAGACAAAAGCTGCATTGTTTTTGGTTCGCCAGCAGGTACATTCACGTGCCTATTAACGTTAGGTTTGTTGTGATCACGTGCTAGCCATAAGCACATCACAGCAGGAACACGTAAGCGCCAGTTCTGTCAAATCACCATTTCGACAATGTCCCGCGCAATCACTTGCGCTTACTTCAGTAGCATTGAGTTTTGGATTTTTAGCGATAAGCCCATCAGTATTGGTTGTAAATCTGCGTGGTAAAGATATTGGTAAGTTTTGTTCGATTTTTTCTTTATATGACTACATTATTGAAAGCTTTGACTGCCATCCCATCAGGCCCGTAGCCAGCTTGACTTCACAAGGGGGCACAGCCAATATACATAATACATATATCTATATAATTCATGCTTTTAGGGCAGGCACAGAGTCAAATTTTAAAAGTCTAGGGGGGCCTTGCCCCCCAGGCCCCCTTGGCTACGGGCCTGCATCCCATATTCACCCAGTGCGCATTGCATATAGTCTACGCCGGAGATTCCCTCATGGAGCTTGGAATGATGCATGGACATATGGATTCGAATTGTTCATCGTAAATGTCAGAAAGAATGCCCGAATTCTTCATTCTTGTAAAATGCAATTGGTTTCACCCTGCTACTTCTCTCCTATAGGCTATCCTACCCATTTTCCATCTCATTTTATGAGCTGCCCTACATCAGAGCAGATTTTCAAGGACCATTATTATGCAGATCGTCTAGCTAATTTTCTTGAGAGATTTTCCTTGAATGCTTCATTCCCCTCGAAAATTATCCACGAAGTTTCATGCCCCTTGACTGTCCGGAGAAGTTTTCATACCCTCCCCAATTCTAGCCCGCCCCCGTACCCAGAGTTATAAATGAAGGACCCCTGACCAAACATGTATTGAAAACATAAACAAAATTTAAAAAGCATTGTCTTTTGAAGTGCCCATAAGGCTTATTGGCTTTTAAAAAAACTGTAGTGGGATCTTTTAGCTCTTTTGATGACAAATGTATTTCCCAAACTGTGAAGGATGGCACAGAAATTTCTATAGTTTTTTTATCTCCTTCCTTTTACCATGATGCTATGAGCCGAATTACCTCCTTATAAATCCTCTAATGATATCCTCCCTTGAATGATTGTTTGAGCACATTTAAAGACAATGTCGGCTTGGAACCAGAACAATATTGTTCCTCGTGCCTGTTTTCTGGGTTTACTTGGCAAACCATGCATTCGTCATTCTATTGCGATTTACGAAGGTTGTAAATGGAGGACTGTGAATAACAGGCGGAAAAGATTGCCTAAGTATCAGGGGTGACATATAGATTGTGCTAGAGCGGACACTAGGATGTATTTGTTTTGATAAGTGGAGGTGTTATAGCTCCCTCCCCCCGGGGCATATGAGTATACTAACACCAATTCATGTCTGGATTTGAAAACCACTGTTTAGTTTCAGACTCTGCTAGTGCAGATACAAGCACTAGAAGCAAGATTCTTCCCAACTAACCAAAATAAATGGTTCATTTCATTTGATATATCTCTATAGTCGCTAGTCAATGTTACTGGCTTTAGATCCCTTATTCAAAAGTCATTTCTCCCATTCTCACAGTCCAATCCAGTGTTTTAGTCCAGTATTTTATCTCATCATTCTATCCTTGTAATGATGACTCAGGATTATTATACAACATTCGTCGCGTGTCGCGGAGTAAAAGGGGACCATGACCACGAAACAGTCAGTCTGTCACGCATTATGTCATATGTCAAAGGCCATCGCAATATTGTATCGTTTGTTCTTTAAGCAATTTGTTTATAAGAATATATGGTTAAAGATGCTAACAGTTAAGAATAATCTAAGAATATTGCAAATCTCTAGTTTCATCTAGGGTTATACATTTTGCTTATTTGAATTTTCTGTAGAAACCATATGTTATGAGGATAGCTAGTTGTCTGTTTCGGTCTGTTTATCTGTTTATGCCGTGGAGGTATTGTTGTAGTAAATGTCCTGTTGTTGTTGTTGTTGTATATGTCATATCCGTTTTAGTAACGTGTTGAGATATGAAGTGGGAGAGAGAGAAGGCGCTTTAATATATTTTGTACAGTTTATGTTTTTTTGTAAATAGTGATATATATATATATATATATATATATATATATATATATATATATATATATATATATATATATATATATATATATATATATATATATATATATAGAATTCAAAAATATACTTTCTTCTTACTTTCTTACAACAGAAGAAAGTATATTTTTGAATTCTCTATGTTTTATTTATATACTAAGTTAGTGCGGCTTTGACTTATTATTATTATTATTATATATATATATATATATATATATATATATATATATATATATATATATATATATATATATATATATATATATATATATATATATATATATATATATATATATATATATATATATATATATATATATATATATATATATATATATAATCTTGGGTTCGTTTGTTTTTGAATATTAACTGCGCCATTACACGAGGATACGAAGAAAAAGAAACCACAACACATAGCAAGTGTTAGCTTCACTTACCCGGTCTGCGAGTATAAATGCACAAAAATTGCTAAAACTGAGGAATAAGTTTAGAATATTCAAATCCAAACAAATTTTAGGAATATCAAGGCTCAGCAAAAAATTAGGCACACTTTAAAAATTGTTAACTTTCCAGTAGACGGGGCTCTGCTCTCCAAACTTATGGCTAGGTTTGCAGCTGTTTCTATTGCAGCTCTCTCAAGATGCGTCAAAGTGCTCCAACGAAGTCAGCATTTGCCTAACAGAGGGCCCCGTACAGACAACTTCTGCTGAAAGGCTACCCTCCTAGAATGAATTAAATATGACATATTTTTGTAACATGAAAATTTTCCTGAGAGCTACGCCCCAGGTCCACTTCAATTGTTGCCCCCCTCCCACTCCCCAGCCCAGATTGCATTCACACTGGCTACGCCACTTGTCATAGTACATCTTTACTGTAAGAATTACAGTTAAATCCCGTTATGTCGTACCCTGGATAAGTCGGACTTTCACTTAGTCGGACTATAAAAACAATAATAATAATTTTAATAATATAGCTATTTGTACAGGGTTGCCTTTTCAGCAACAAAGGTGCTGTTATCAACAAGAGCCCTGTTGTAAACATATACAGTTGTAAAACAACATGAGCTTTATAACCGAGTTACTTACAATCCAATTCTTGAAAATAAAGCGTTTACACGCTTTTTTTATAAGGAACCACTTTATAAGGAACCTACATGTAGAAGGCCGAAATATTTAAAGAACTTATACTACTAAAGGAAAAAATCCCTAAGGAACTTTTCATTTTCAAATTCCGAGTGCTGCACTTAGATGCAAGTGAAGATTACATTACATTGGACGATATCAATGGAATAGACTCCTTGATTGAAATTATGCTTTTGCATATATAGAACTTATTTCCTGTCGCATTTGTGCTTTTGAGGTTGTGTTCTAGCCATAATTAAAGGTGAAATTCAGAATTTCAATGCTTTTCTAGTGTCTGTGCCATTTTGTGGCACTCTATGTGCAGTGAAAATTAAGGAACTATTAAGGAATTTTTAGTACTAGAATTTGATAAAAAGAGGTCCGAAAATAAAGAACTGTTAGAACTAGGCCTTTAGCTAGGTTCCTTATATAAAAAAGCGTGTAAATTGTTCTCTACTTCACAATTCCGCTTGCGATAAAAAATTACAATTGACTGATTTCTCATTCACCTTGGATTCACTCCGTCTTATTGAAAGAAAAGTTCAGCAAATGGACAAAAATGTTTTTCTTTCCGGGGAGCTAAACTATGGAATAGCCTTCCTGCTGAGTCTAAGACGGTATCCGCCCTCGGTGGTTTCAAATCATCACTACAGGGTTGATTATTTCCTTTTATACTGTAAATATCATGTCATTGGTAATAGGTTTTTAATATTATGGTTCCTTATTTTTTAGTATTTTATTGTATCATTGTAATTAGTTTTTATTGGAGGGCCCAATGAAAAACAACTTCCGTTGAAGGGCAACCCTCCCTAAACAAATCAAATATGAATATGACACATTTGAATGTGAAAGACTCGTTAACTCGGACCAAGTTCCAATTTGCATTGAGAGTCCGACAGAACGGGATTCTGGATTCTACCGTGTGTCAAATGCTATCGATTTGTATCCAGGCCTTTTCCGGTTACGACATAAACAGGTTTGTCAAGCATACACGAACTCAGGCAGTCTACGCTAGACCTGGTTAATATACAATAGCTAAAGTGAACATATCAACAATAAGACAATACAGTCCTCAGAAACCTGTTTTTCCGGCTTGACGGGTCTGTGAAGACCTAGACCAAGTTTTAGTTCACTGGACATTAGGCCATCTATGGCGCACTTTGTTTGCCAGTTCCATGGGCTTGGTTGTAATGGTGGCCTACCAGCAATGCAATGGAGTTTGTGACGCAGGTACCATTCTACAGCTTTCTTTCAGATAAGGGTAGTTACAGGATTATTACCTTCAGCTTTGATCATATTTCTGTTGACATATTTTGACAGATTGATACAGGCACATTCATTTGACAGTTTGGTACAAGCACATATTTTCAGCTGAACTCTTAGATTGGTAGATATTTCAGTACATAACATACGCTACACTTTGCAGTTGTTGAGATGAATGTAAGGTTCGTTTGCAATTAAAATACAATGCCCAACTATTGTGTGTGAGTTAGACGGCCCGTAGTTTTATGTTTATCCAGGAAAAACGCTTGTCATATTATTGATGTTGATGTTAACTATTTTGGCTGAAACCAGCGTCTACAGGCAGCAGATATTACTCTTTTCTTCGCATTTTCATTTTTTACAAGCGCCAAATCCATTTTATTTTACATAACAATGCAAGTAGGGGTTTCATTAACGCAAATATGTCATCTAACAAATAGCGATGAGACCCGATTTTGAGGTTTTGCCAAGTACCCTTATCAAGATTGGCAGCTGTGCTTTTCTAGCAAGATTATCTGCAGAAAGCGTGTTATGTATGTTTTGTGTTATGGAAACTAAAAGGGAGATAGGCACAGACTTACCTCGTGGTTCCTGCCCCTTTGCATTTCAGCAAGATTTAGTAAATTATAGCATATATCTGGATAGGCTAGTTTATCTAGTTACATTTTTATAAAAAGTACCATAGAAGACTTTTTTCAATTGGCTCATCTACTTTACTCTCTTGCGCAGATATCCTAGATATGCTGTAGACCCATTCCTGACCAAGAAGTAAAATGGCTGTCAATGTGCAACACCCATGCACTTCACACTTGGATAGGAACATAGCAAGCACATCTTTGTTGCAGAAGATTAATAGTAGACTCACAGCTGCAGACAAATTCTTCTCTTTGGAATTTTACCCTCCAAGGACAAGGAATGGAGCTTGCAACCTGCTTGAGAAATGTGACAGGTTTGTGGAAGGGAGCCCATTGTTTTGTGATGTGGCCTGTGATATGAAAACAAATGACATTGGTGAAATTAGAGAGAATAAGTCTATCACTATAGCAAGTGCTACGCAAGACCTTTTTGGAGTTGAAACTATGCTGCAATTGGATTGTGCAAGACTCTCGGAAAGTAGAGCCCTGGAAATTCTTCAACAAGCCAAACAACTTAGACTAAGAAATATTCTTCTAATGAAAGGAGGTGAGCTCTCTCTGTTCTGACTTAAGGGAACTAAGGACTGTTTTTCCTAGAAACTATGATATTAGCATTATTTGAAAATACCGATTTTTGGTACATCAAAACATATCACCCTCTCTGTTTACATTTTCTCAACATCATCCGCTAGATATCTCTTTGCTGTGACTACTCTTTATTACTAAATAAATGTTCTGAAAAATAATAATTATAGGGTTTGGAACAAATGGGGGGATTGGAAAATATAACACATGGATGTTGCTAAGAACAACTTAGGAAGACTAACTAGTCATATGTTGTTGATAAAAAGCAAGGTACATAAGAAATTCTAGTTTTAGTATAAGCAAGTATTAAATATATTTCTAGTTAGTAAAAACAAGGTAAAGGTGAGTCCCATGTACGATTCCATATGTTGGGAGGGTGCCCGTTAGAGGGACACTTATCCTGAGCCACCAGCATATTGAGGTAGGACGGCCAGTTCCTTTCCTTGCCACCTTTAACTGCCCCAGTGTTGCCACCAGGTACCCTTTTGCTACTAGGTGGACAGTGGGCAAGCATCCCAACTATGATCCAAGGGTTCAGCTCAAACCATCAATGTTTTGCTCAGCAGTCAAGCACTCTAACCACTTGGCCACTCGCCCATTTCTAGTTAGTCTCTAAGTAAATGAAAATATTCCCTGGGAAAAACACAATGTCACTGAACAAATCATCAAAATCAGTAAATGTGGGATTGGATTAGTGCAAGGGGTTGGAAACAATTTCAAATTAGCCATTGCGAGACAATTATTTGGTACCCCAGAGTAGTACATAACTTATTTCAGTGAATTCAGCATTCAGAAATACATGCAATAACAAGCCAAGTTAAAGCCATATTAGAAAAGAATCCAAAGCACTACTCCGTATCATTGAGAATGTTTCAAACAAACTTGCCTCAAACTTACAGAGTCCTCCAGTACAGTTGTTAACTACCTATCAGCACACATTCCTTTGTGTTTTTCAATACTAAGCTATGGAAATTGTTGCATGCTCATTTTCTTTGTTCCCTCAAAGCTCCAAAAAGTAAAGAAGAGGAAGCAAGGCAATCAAGTGCCAGTGCAGACTTCAAAAATACTGTTGAGCTTGTTCAGTTTGTCAGAAGAGGATTTGGCAATTACTTTACTATTTGTGTTGCAGGTATGTATTTAGCGTGTCTATCACTTTAGGACTTGTGGTCAGAAATATTTCTTATCTAGAAGTGCTATGTTATGGAATGGATGGTCAACTGGGTATAGGCAAGCATCTTCCTTGATTAGTTTCCAAAACTCTTAATTGCAATGAGAATTTTTCATTCATCTTTGTATTTAAGTTAATCCATAGATATATACATATATATATACATATATATAAACATATATATATATATATATATATATATATATATATATATATATATATATATATATATATATATATATATATATATATATATATATATATATATATATATATATATATATATATATATATATATATATATATATATATATATATATATATATATATATATATATATATATATAGATATAGATATATATAGATATATATAATAAGTCAAAGCCGCACTAACTTAGTATATAAATAAAACATAGAGAATTCAAAAATATACTTTCTTCTGTTGTAAATATATATATATATATATACATAATTCAATAGCCTTTCCACTAAAAGTTTTTAAAAATTTATATAGACTCTCATAATAAAAACAGTTGTTTTTTAATGAGAGTCTATATATATATATATATATATATATATATATATATATATATATATATATATATATATATATATATATATATATATATATATATATATATATATATATATATATATATATATATATATATATATATATATATATATATATATATATATATATATATATATATATATATATATGAAATGGTGTTGTTTTTGTTTTCTTGAAGTCTCTTTATCCTAAATGTAATTTAGATTTTGTATTGTTGTAAATTTGTACATTTATTTATTTTTGTAATGGAGCAGGCCTTGTCCAGAAATTGTGCATAGGGCACAATTTATCAAGCTCCTAAATACTTGTATTCATATCATAAAATAAAATCTATTCAAGTCATTACTAGAGGTTTCCCTAAACACTGCTTTGTTATGACTTATAAACCTCTATTTGAATTATCTTTACACTAACCCTTTAATAGCTTGCCTATGCCTGGTGTAGTCAGAAATTATCTTTTCTCACAGCTGTTTGGATAGGCATACCCTGCAAGTAAATCACACCTTTTAATATCACAAGCTTTTGTATGCTTTTAAAATATCAAATATCCCTAGATTGGAATCCCCATTTAATTTTGCCTCTAGCTAATGTTTTCTATATATTTCAAATGCATTCTTAGAGAGAGTATGAATTATTGCATTGCCCTTGGAGTTTGCTTTGGAGCACCTTTAGTTTGCTTAGAGTAAGACCTGAGTGGAGAGCCCCTTGAAGATCAGCACTGTTGAGGGAGTACCCCATTAAATATTTGAAAATGAATATATTTGAAAATGAAAATATTTGAAAATGAAACTACCTGAAAATGAAATGATATCAACTGAAGTTAAATGTAGCGACTTATTTGCTAGCCAGTTTTCATCATTTGCACTTCATTTATGTGGGAGCCTTCCGAATCAAAACATTTCCTGTATGTCTTTGGCATTTTCTTTCTGTGCCTTTCCATTCATTTGCCTTAGCTTTGTTTATTTTGCTGTCACTATTTTCAATTTATTGGTCATATTTGATAAAATTGGTTTTATAGCATCAGTCAGTATGTGAATGCATTTCACCATATTTACAACACATTAGGGCAGAAGATGCAATCTTAAACTCATGCCAGATTTGTAATAGAGAACTTACTGTGTCTCACTGTCAATAAGATCCAACTCCTTTTCTTGACATTTCTTTGTTAGACAGTCTATAGCAAATTTAGCACGATGTAGTACACTTGAAGTTTTAATAGGGTTGCCTCTACAGAGTTAAACTTCCACAGTATTCCTATGTTTAAGTCTATTAGGCTCAAAGGACTCTATATAGAATCCTTGTTTATCACCAGTTTCACCACAATCTGCAGATCATTGTAGTATGCATATATGCATATATGCCAGATCTAGGGCTGTCCTACAAATCATCCTTGGGTTGTGTTAAATTCTCTCTTATCCTCATTAGGGCATAGTTCTTGATTAGCACAGAACGTCACTCGGAAAATTTGTGTGCTCAAGCAACAACGAGCAGTTTCCAATAGTCAAGTTTTGTAAAGTATTAATTCTTTTTCTTATTAGGTTATCCATCCATGTTGAAAACTGATGACATGATTTATGAAGAGAGCCTTAGTCACTTGAAAGAGGAGGTTGAAGCGGGAGCAGATTTTGTAATCACACAAACGGTATTTCAAGCTGATACGCTGATTTCTTTTATAAAGCAGTGCAGGGGATGTGGAATTAGTGTGCCAATTATTCCAGGGATACTTCCAATACAGGTATGTCGTTCATACTCTATAGAGAAGTTTGACATTCAAATCATAGACTTGAGATGTACGGGCTTGCATGTGTTTTAGAACTTCTGTTTTTACAGTGAGTAAAGTAGAAGGGTTACACGGATTGTGTCAACGTCATTGTCGTATCGGCATAGAGGAAGTGCCAACGCTTGTGGTTAACCGTAATGGCACAAATTCGCTCTGCATAATTTAGTTTCAATCAATTTTTATTATATGCTCCAGATCTTTGTGCTATAATTTTTTATCACGAGCTTGTGTCTGTCTATTAAATTTCGTTTTATGACCTTCCTTTCAATGCACGCTCTTTGACTTAACGTTATTTCTATGATGACTGAGTTGCTGATATCACTTTATTGCTGTACCCGGTTTATTAGATTGTTATTCTTGCAAGTTCTATGTTTTCATCACTATTTTGACTGTTTGTCTTTCAGAGTTACTCATGTATAAAACAATTGAAACAGCAATCTAGCATTGATATACCAAAGAGTGTCATGAATATATTGAACCCAATTAAGGACAATGATGAGGCAGTCTTGAAGTATGGAACATATCTCACTGTCCAACTCTGCAAGGCCTTACTCGAAACAGCGTTAGTTTGTGGTCTTCATTTCTATACATTAAATCGAGAAACTGCAACAAAAGATATATTGAAACGTATTGGCCTATGGAAGGACGATTGTGTCCCAAGACGGGTATTGCCATGGCAGCAGTGCGAAGAAAATGAAGAGAGAGCGATGTCGGAGAATGTTCGCCCGATATTTTGGGCCTTGAGGCCAGATAGTTATGTTCATAGAACTTCCCAATGGGAAAATTTTCCAAATGGACGGTGGGGAGACAGTAGCTGTTCTGCCTTTGGAAGGTTTAGTGATTATCATTTGTTTTTCACCAAAAATAGAGAAAGGTTACCTGAACTGAAAAGAATGTGGGGAGATTCTATTGAAACTGAACAAGATGTGTTCGATATCTTTGCAGCATTTATTTCTGGTAATCCAAACAGAAATGGATACAAGGTTAGTTATTATATTTGTCTGGCTTGTGGAGTAGGGTTATAGCCTCCAGGGTCTCTTGTCTAAATGTAATGGTCTGCATTTGGTCAACTATTAGCGAATTGGTACTGCAGTAGCATTTGATTTTTCAGCCTGTTATTGCAGCACGTATCTATATGGTTCACCCATATTTCTGTATCGAAATAATCATTTTTAATCAGGGTCATTTTCGTGTTTTGACGAAGCTTCATTACCAATATTTAGAATTTTGATTTATCAATGTACAATATATACAGGACCCGATGAACTCACCACAGCACAAATTTCTCGACAACTTTACCTACTTTCATCCCGAGCCGGTATCGACAGACTTCCTGCTCTCTCCTCTCACTCTTCGCATTCGATTCACAACTATTCTACCTCATGACTAGTTGATTAGTCTTCATTCCACGGTGTCCCTCCTCTTATTTTATTGACTAGACCTAATCATCTATATTTTTTCCTTTAGGTATCTACAATCCCATGGGCAGAGGATGACCTTGCTCTAGAGACAGGTGTTATCCGAGACCGGCTGGTATACCTGAATCGGAATGGTATTCTCACTATCAACAGTCAACCAAATGTTAACTGTCTGCCGTCTTCTGATAAGATCTTTGGTTGGGGAAGCCCTGGAGGATACGTCTTCCAAAAGGTAAACACTTGAACGTGTTTGAAAAAAGCTTTCCCATTTTCTGACATAGGTGAGTCCCATTGCTTTCTTTTTCAGTAGTCCTGGCAAGCAGAGGTATGTTTATAATCGAAATTAGCCAGAGCTAGTTGTATCACGGCATGGCTTCTTTGTCAGGTTTCAGCTAGTTTTCTGGCTACTTACAGTGTCATGTTTTATCATATTGTCTTTTATCCATACTTTTGATTTGTAGACCACGTTCGATTTATATGCCATATTGTATCTTCATTTCTGCATGGAGTTTTGCCTCCAAGTTGATAGATTGTTATAATCTGAGTAGAAGGGCATTTGTAATCTGCAGTCCCGCAGAAGGCTGCAGATTGATAAAGCTATTCATGAGCTAGTACTAACTGGGCTGTAGAAAGGGCACAACCGCCGATTGTATGCATATATTTTTTATGGAATTACAACGTATGCACTTTTTTATAATTTTGCTGAGTTGAAAACTTAGCATTAAGAGTTTTTAAACTTGTGTTTCATTCATTAAAAAAATTAATCATATGACTTCAGTGACTGGCTTTTTAATCTCCAACAATACTACAGGAAAAGTGACGTTCCTATGTGCTCAGCTTAGACAGTGTTATTGATTTGTAATCTTAACATCGCCATGAAAGTGTGATTCTGATCCTTTACGAGTCAGATGCGTACGTTCACAGTGTAGAACACTTCGAACCGTATCTAAATTGCTAATGATTAACACTGACCGCAGATATTGATCATTTTTAGACCTTGTTTGCTGCCAGCTCCCTTATGCTCCTTTCTCCAGTCGTTCGTATTTTGATTAAAGTTATCTGACACTCGTGAGGCATTTTGACTACCATTTCCTACGGTCGGAGACTTTACAAAATATTTTCCAGATCTGAGAATTTATTTGGAGCAATATCTCGCATTTATTGATACTTCGTAATGTTGATTATAGTTTTCTCCTGACAGGTTTTGAATTTCTTATACATATGTGATCTAGCGCATTTTTTCCATTTCCTCGCCATTATGAACAGATTGTGAACAGACATTGTGTTTCACACAAAACCTCTCAAGTGCTTTGATATAGGTCCGCCTAGGGAAACTAAATTTATACTTGTTCTTTTCGGCATTCTGGTTTGATTGAACTATTGTAACATCTTGTCACTATGTTGAAGCTCAATTATTTGCAACATCACATCCCATATCTGGATACAATTTTTTTTTACTTAACGTAAAGCTGTGCATTACTCATGCATAACAGAACATATGAAATTCCTTACTCTGTTTCGCCTGACACCCATTTTGAAACTGACTTCATGCTAATTGTTAAATACCACAGGGTTGCTATGAAATTCCTTGCACCCTGGCACCTTTGTATTTTTTGTGCTGTAATTGATTTATGAGGATATAAAGACAAGATAGGTTTACTTCTGTACAGTGTGAAAAGCAGTTCAGATCTTTTTATGTCTTGCATTCATTCTGCACACAAGCAAAACTCAACGTACAACTGAAAACGACATGCAAAGAACATTGATAGATTTAAGTCATTTTAAGAGAGAGAAAGAGAGCAGGAGAGAGAGGGAGAGCAAGAGGTCAAGAGAAAGAGAGTATTAGAGTTCTTATAGTAGCCTTATACCTTGTGCCAATACACAGGTTCTTTTATGCAGTTTATTCAATTAAACTATTACCTGACTTTGAATTTAACCTTGAATATCTATTTTTCCAGGCATACCTTGAGTTCTTTGCAAATAAAGAAGATACGATGAATCTGCTAAAAGTTTTGCAACATTATCCAAGCATCAATTATCATATAATAAATAGACCGGTAAGACTATGGATATTGTCTTCCTAGTGTCATTTCTCGAAAATTTCCCAGTGTCGATTTTTAGATCAGACGAATGTTAAGGCAGAGAAGTTCGTATATTGTAAGTTATATTGCTATGTTATGACCTACAGTGTAATGACCTGTCGATTTTCTTTAGAAATTGTATGCATTCGTAAGCAGCTAATGAAATATCTATGACTGATTATACCCCACTCTTAGAACACTAGTGAAAAGGTATTTAAGTGACTTCCACGGGTTCCACGCTTTTTAATGTGTGTACATTTCTATATCTACTCGTGTTTTGTTGGGGAAGAAATATTTTTGGTTGACCATGGCATATCGTTTCACATCATCTCTTGAGTCTATTTTTTTTCTTTCATAATCTTGGGCTTCATTAGCAATTCAAAGATGCGTTTTTCTTTTTATTATCTTCACCTTTATTAATTTATTCTAAATGTATATCTTTCCTAAGCGATATCGACATTCCTATAGGTTTTTCTGAACTTTCTATTAGGGAAGTGAAAACTATACGAACGCAGATAGAAAATCTCCTAATGCGGTAACTTGGGGTGTGTTTACTGGCAGACCTATCCTACAGCCCACAGTAGTGGATCCACAAGCATTCATTGTTTGGAAGGTACGAGTGTTTTTTTTTTTAATTTCAATATATTTCTTAGAAGTACTATAAGTAAACATTGGTGAATAGACACCTATTGGCGAACCATATGGCCAACTGGACGCTGTATGTATCATATCACGTGAATCTACACTTACCTTCGAAGAGTATTGCACCACCCTGCTGAAAATGGCGGCTAGCAGTGGTGAAGGGCCTGCTCTTGACAATCTTACTACCATGATTCTGGCGGTTCATTGCGTTTACTCACCATATTTAATGATGATAAAATATCCATCGTTTCATCAGCTTTGAAATGAAGCTAACTTCATAGTACAGCTAAGATGTTTTGACAGAAATATTAGGAATTGCACTGAAGGAGTGCCGTTAACTGTCTGGCCATTTATGAGTTAAAGGTGGCATAGCATTATAGTGTAGAAACACTTATTTTCTATAGAAAGAGTGTGATGTTTCAATGCTTTTTGAGCTAGAGTCTACGGAGCCCCGTGATAGTAGAGAAATATTTGCTGAATTGGTTCACTCCGGTCAGAATAGTATCATTTTAGATCGCGAGACAGTTTCAATTGAGTGATATCTTGTAATTCCAATGGTCATTCTGTTTTGGTATGCTTCCATTTTCCTGATTTCTACAAGAACATAGGCCTTAAGTATGGCCGCTTTAGTAACGTTTACTGTCAAGCTTTTCATATACATACCAATAAAGCTCTCTAGATAATCCTTATTTTTAATTTATGAAGTGTTCAACTTACTTCAAAAGACATGTAGAATCTCCAAGTTCAACTCACCTGAAACTGCTTCTTGAACTAAAGCCGTTTCACTCTAAATGGCAAAATCCATTTACCACACATTCACTTTGAATGCTAGGCCTGAAACCTTTTCACCTAGTAATGCCGGAATATCAAGCTTCTGAATTAAAAAATGCTTCATTCTGCTGTAATTTCAGATAATTGCTGTACACAGTTACTGCCCATACTGTTGACAGTACTTTTTCAAAATCTTGTGAATTTCTTCACGGAAAAGCCACAATTGTGTTTAACAGTTTGTTCTACTTCGAAACTTCAGCGACTGACTAATCTTTTGCCGCCCATATTTAGACGCAAGAAGCCCTTTCAGCGCGACATTCTTGTTATGTAAACTTTCTATACTAGGCCCTTGGCCGCTGTTAGCAGCCATTTTTACAGCGTGGTGCAATACTTTTCCAAGGTAAGTGTATATATTAAGTTGTCGTTATCCGACCTTCCATACTCTGGCGAGTGTCTTACAAAACAGCTGTTAGTAGACATAAGAAATTTTCCCGCTCTTTCGAGCTATATTGAAGTTCTGTTCTAGTTTTTGAGTTCCTTATAACCCAATGACTTTAAAGCTAATGATAGGAAGGGATGGAATTTCCATAGAAGTAAATGACAATCATGTTGCAGTCAATGCGCAATTTCAGTTTGCAACACACAAGCTCTATTCAGTGAAAAAATCAATCATATCAAACTTATGGTATGCAGAGGCGTGCCCAATAAGTACTGCTAAAACCTCTTCATGAGTAAGAATTTTTTAATTTTTTTTGATTAAATTTAAACCATCATCAGGGCTCATGTGGTGTGTTTTTCACTGTTGAAAGTACCTACTAATTTTTAGAATCACCCCCCACTTGGTCTACTGTCCGAATGGTTACTGATAGAAAGTTTCCCGTATACATTTAATCCAAACATGTATACCTACATACATACGAACATGCCTACATGCCACTTTCTGTTTTCTTGCCAAATTCGCAATTCTCATTCAGACGTTTTCCTTGCACTACTGCGTGTATAAAATAGACAGTGTTTTCAGAATCTACACCAATAAACTTGCTATATTCGAAGTATTCTTCTTGATCGTATTTTTGGGTACAAGTGGGTCCGAAGATATAGTATCTTCCAATGCTAGTCATAAGACTATAGCTCATTTTTCACAGCTTCTAAGATGTTTTCAAATCCTCTTCTTATGTCAGGAATTGAGTCTCTATATTGATATTTCGTGCAACCTCATCTGATTATCTAATCTTCCTCGGTACAACAGTGTCAGTGACTGTATCATATTATTATTGGGCATATTATCTCTATTATTGAATAAATTTTATTTGCTAAAGAGCATCATCTACACCTATCCAGTCACGATCACGCTGATTGGTAGAAGGCTATTCCACAGTCGCAACTTTTACTGCACCTCCTTGACTGCTATGTTAGCTACCACTTCCCTCCTCAGTTTACAGATCAAACATCTGCACTCTTTTGCCATATAATGCTCTATTTTCTGGACATTTTAGGATGAGGCGTTCGAATTGTGGATGCTGCAATGGGGGCGATTATATCCAAAAGGATCGAAATCACGTGATACAATAAAGCTGTTCCACGACACTTACTACCTTGTAAATTTGGTAGATAATGACTATATCCAAGGCAACTGTTTGTTTGACGTAGCAGATAAGGTAATTTCCATGCGAGACGCTTTTGGGTCTAGTATGTGAAAATTGTATAGATATTTTTGTAAATTGGCATGCTGTGAATGGGAATTGAGTGTTAACTAATATATTACTTTTCTATGGAACTGAACCAGGCCTAGATTGTCTCTTTCCACTCAAAGGATGATCACAGTAACTAGGCCTAGATTGTTTCTTTCCACTCAAAGAATGATGACAGTTCGTAACTAGATTACGTTATTCTAGAGATGGGTACCCTTTTGGGAGGATGGGCCAGATCCGTCCAGTTTTTCGTCACACGGGCCAAAGATAAACTAAATTGCGCAAATTTTCGTTGGCCAGGCTCTTATAAATCTGAACTATTCTACACTGCAACGAAATGGACAAAGAATAGGGCTAACTCGTGCGCCTTAAGAAGTCCTTTTGCAGGCCGGATTGCGGCCCGCTTACCATAAGTTATACCATGCTATTGTGTGGTATAGCCATGTAGTGTGGTGGGAATGGAGAGAAGTTAGTAGCTATCATGTGACTTAGTGCATTTCGTATATAGGCTGTGCTTCGTTACTCTGCACCGAACAGAATACCTTCTCTTAGTAAGTGTCGACATGAATAGTATTGAAGAAGTAATAGGATTTTGTAATACAGAGTTTTCTTTTTTAATTTTTGCATCTTCATCTAGAGCAAAGGTTTTTGAACAGAATCTTAACTCGCTCCTTGAGCCTACTAATCGCAGCATAGGCGTCAAATCTTGATTGGCTAAGAAAGGAATCACCTTTCTACGTAATTAGCCAATGAGATTGCGAGAATTCGCTCGAGATGCGTGTTTTGGGGGTAAAGAGTACTCTCCCTTTGCAGAAAAATTGATCACTCATAGCTTCAAAGAATTGAAAAGTATTTTGCAGGCTTGTTTGGACGACAAGCTTTGCTGCAAAGGGAGAGTACTCTTTACCCCCAAACATGCTTCTCGAATGAATTCTCGCAATCTCATTGGCTAATTAGGTAGAAAGGTGATTCCTTTCTTAGCCAATCAAGATTTGACGCCTATCCTACTAGTCGCAGATTTAGTCCGTGTAAGAGACTATTTGAATATGATTGTGTGCAGTATTGTGAAAGGTCGTGACTGGTTGTGTTGGCGGAATCTCCATGTTGGGAATCATATAAGACCTTGATCTCTCGGTTATCTATGCTCAAAATTTTTGATTGATATAATGTCATCTCAGTTCTTGTTCTCTAAATATCTTTTGTACGTGCATGTGAATGTTGCTTATTATCTTTTTTTATTTGATCATTAATTTCTGTTTGTTTGGTTTTTGGTCATTCCTTAGTAAACATAAGATTTTTGGCAGCTTGCAGTTTCACACTATCATCAGTTTTTCTATATTTTTCACTTCATAATTTGAAAAGTCTGTTGGTACTACAGAACTTCACTATAGCACGAAAAAGCGGAAACATTCTTTTGGCATACAGAAAGCTTTTTTCGTCCGACACTCATCAGAGTATGAAACGTCGGATAACGACCGAAATATTTCGGTTCACCTTTCGGTCGTTATCCGACGTTTCATACTCTGACGAGTGTCGGACGAAAAAAGCTTTCAGTATGCCAAAAGAATGTTTCCGCTTTTTCGTGCTATAGTGAAGTTCATAATTTGACGTTGTTCATTGTCTTCTATCATACCATTCATTCCTCATTCTCTTCTGAAATTTCCATAGTCCAGATTTTTAGGTTCCCTCCCAAACAGTACATATATATTTCCTTCATTGTGGATCACCAGCCTTCTTAACCACTTATATATCCATTCCAACCATATCTACTTGCTGGACATTTCTCAATAACTCATCATACAGCTCTTTCTCATTTTTGGACTAAACCTCATGTCATTCCTTACTTGTTGTGCGTTTATTTATCTGTCAGTCTCATATTCAAGAACTATCAGCATTTCCAAGCGCAGCACCACGAACTCAACCCATCATCTCAAACCTAGTTGCTTGAATCGCAGTGCTTACGCCCTTACTCCATAGAATCTTGAGCTTACCACACTATATTCCATACCACCTACATCTACCGACTACCAGTTATCCAGAAATATCACTATACAATTCCATTTCATATCAAGCTAAAGCCCGAAATACACGATCCTTTTTTACCTCCATTTCCACCTAGTGTATGTCAAAAACACTAGAAAATAAGATTATCTTTGACACATTCCATGTCATCATGTTCTCACTTTTCCCTTTTTAAAAAGATGGACATGTCCAAACTTCAGGCGAAATCAGATAGGTTTTTTCTATTGTGCTTTTGACAGGCGATAAGAAATCTTTTGTTCTGTCTGTCTCGCGTTACGTAATAATTTGTAGCTTCATAGAACCAGGCCAACAGCATCGAAAAGCATAACCCCAATAGAGAGAAACTCTCTTGTTTATGCCTTGTCATGTTGAACGAATATTCCCACTGAGATCAAAGAGCTGGGAACTTGCTTTAAAATAAAACCAGAGTACCCGGGTATCAGTCGATAATAGGGTATTCATCATCTTCCGTGATTGGGGCCGATTGGGGCCTTTATGTGGTGGAAGACTATCAAAGATTTGAAATTCCGACGGGGGAATTAGTCGAAAGGGTAGTTTGAAGATTTAGAGTAATGTATAGGAACCCCCTACCAAACCCCAAAGAGTTGTTTTGAATGGCGGGGCAAATGAAAACAGTTGGCCCCTCATGAGGTCAATGTGAAATTTCAAAGTTGATGCAATCACCAAAAAACTGTTTCATAACTCTGGCCCCCTTCTCAGGCCTTAGGGCCCAGGGTAATCCGCGACCATTGCCCCACCTCTATCTAGGTGTTCCAGGCGTAATCGCCTTTGCGTTTTCCAGATAACTTTAATACCAAAGCTATAGAGCCAACACATATACTTTGTATTGGCTTTCCCATGATGAAAAGATCGAAAATAACAAGAGAAATAGCATATTATTGTGTATATAAAAACACCAATCGTCCGTACTTCTCTATCTATTTAGTGAGCAACGCAGGACCAACAGGATCTTGTAAACACCCATCACTCATCAAATGGGTCCAGTCATAAGCCTACAGCCTTATCTTTAAACGACAACTGCCTCACTTTCATCACTTTTCACTTCCCAGTTAAAATGAATGAAATTCACTTCTACTTATTTCTACTAAACATACCAAAACTATTGCCCTTTCTATTCACTCATACTGCCCATTTTCATCATTTTTCCAGACTACTAAGCCGCTCTCGCCTTACTTTTTTACCACACTTTCCTCATATTACTCACTTTTCAATCTCCAATAGCCATAAATGATTTTCAATGTTCATCAATTTCCTCCAACCTACCAAACTTAGAGCCTTACTTTTTGGCCAAAATTGCCTCATTTTCACCACTTTTTAATCTCCAATCAAAATCAATCAATTTCAATTCTGGTCATTTTTCATCAAAAACCACAGGTTATAGCCTTACTTTTTGGCCAAAATTGCCTCATTTTCACCACTTTTTAATCTCCAATCAAAATCAATCAATTTCAATTCTGGTCATTTTTCATCAAAAACCAAAGGTTATAGCCTTACTTTTTGGCCAAACTCGCCTCATTTTCACCACTTTTTAACCTCCAATCAAAATCAATCAATTTCAATTCTGGTCATTTGTCATCAAAAACCAAAGATTATAGCCTTACTTTTTGGCCAAAATTGCCTCATTTTCACCACTTTTTAACCTCCAATCAAAATCAATCAATTTCAATTCTCGTCATTTTTCATCAAACACCAAAGGTTATAGCCTTACTTTTTGGCCAAAATTGCCTCATTTTCATCACTTTTTACTCTCCAATCAAAATCAATCAATTTCAATTCTGGTCATTTTTCATCAAATACCAAAGGTTATAGCCTTACTTTTTGGCAAAAATTTCCTCATTTTCACCACTTTTTAACCTCCAATCAAAATCAATCAATTTCAATTCTCGTCATTTGTCATCAAAAACCAAAGATTATAGCCTTACATTTTGGCCAAAATTGCCTCATTTTCATCACTTTTTACTCTCCAATCAAAATCAATCAATTTCAATTCTCGTCATTTTTCATCAAATACCAAAGGTTATAGCCTTACTTTTTGGCCAAAAATCGCTCATTTTCATCACTTTTCAATCTGCAATCAAAATCAATCAATTTCAAATTTGGTCATTTTTGAGCAAAATACCAAGGCTATAGCCTTACTTTTTGGCCAAAACTCGCTCATTTTCATCACTTTTCAATCTGCAATCAAAATCAATCGATTTCAAATTTGGTCATTTTTGAGCAAAATACCAAGGCTATAGCCTTACTTTTTGGCCAAAAATCGCTCATTTTCATCACTTTTCAATCTGCAATCAAAATCAATCAATTTCAAATTTGGTCATTTTTGAGCAAAATACCAAGGCTATAGTCTTACTTTTTGGCCAAAAATCGCTCATTTTCATCACTTTTCAATCTGCAATCAAAATCAATCAATTTCAAATTTGGTCATTTTTGAGCAAAATACCAAAGCTATAGCCTTACTTTTTGGCCAAAACTCGCTCATTTTCATCACTTTTCAATCTGCAATCAAAATCACTCGATTTCAAATTTGGTCATTTTTGAGCAAAATACCAAGGCTATAGCCTTACTTTTTGGCCAAAACTCGCTCATTTTCATCACTTTTCAATCTGCAATCAAAATCAATCGATTTCAAATTTGGTCATTTTTGAGCAAAATACCAAGGCTATAGCCTTACTTTTTGGCTAAAAATCGCTCATTTTCATCACTTTTCAATCTGCAATCAAAATCAATCGATTTCAAATTTGGTCATTTTTGAGCAAAATACCAAGGCTATAGCCTTACTTTTTGGCCAAAAATCGCTCATTTTCATCACTTTTCAATCTGCAATCAAAATCAATGAATTTCAATTTTGGTCATTTTTGAGCAAAATACCAAGGCTATAGCCTTACTTTTTCACCAAAAATCGCTCATTTTCATCACTTTTTAATCTGCAATCAAAATCAATCAATTTCAAATTTGGTCATTTTTGAGCAAAATACCAAGGCTATAGCCTCACTTTTTTGCCAACAATCGCTCATTTTCATCACTTTTCAATCTGCAATCAAAATCAATCGATTTCAAATTTGGTCATTTTTGAGCAAAATACCAAGGCTATAGCCTTACTTTTTGGCCAAAACTCGCTCATTTTCATCACTTTTCAATCTGCAATCAAAATCAATCAATTTCAAATTTGGTCATTTTTGAGCAAAATACCAAGGCTATAGCCTTACTTTTTGGCCAAAAATCGCTCATTTTCATCACTTTTCAATCTGCAATCAAAATCAATCAATTTCAAATTTGGTCATTGTTGGGCAAAATACCAAGGTTATAGCCTTACTTTTTGGCCAAAAGTGGCTCATGTTCATCACTTTTCAATCTGCAATCAAAATCAATGAATTTCAATTTTGGTCATTTTTGAGCAAAATACCAAGGCTATAGCCTTACTCTTTGGCCAAAAATCGCTCATTTTCATCACTTTTCAATCTGCAATCAAAATCAATCAATTTCAAATTTGGTCATTTTTGAGCAAAATACCAAGGCTATAGCCTTACTTTTTGGCCAAAAATCGCTCATTTTCATCACTTTTCAATCTGCAATCAAAATCAATCAATTTCAAATTTGGTCATTTTTGAGCAAAATACCAAGGCTATAGCCTTACTTTTTGGCCAAAAATCGCTCATTTTCATCACTTTTCAATCTGCAATCAAAATCAATCAATTTCAAATTTGGTCATTTTTGAGCAAAATACCAAGGCTATAGCCTTACTTTTTGGCCAAAAATCGCTCATTTTCATCACTTTTCAATCTGCAATCAAAATCAATCAATTTCAAATTTGGTCATTTTTGAGCAAAATACCAAGGCTATAGCCTTACTTTTTGGCCAAAAATCGCTCATTTTCATCACTTTTCAATCTGCAATCAAAATCAATCAATTTCAAATTTGGTCATTTTTGAGCAAAATACCAAGGCTATAGCCTTACTTTTTGGCCAAAAATCGCTCATTTTCATCACTTTTCAATCTGCAATCAAAATCAATCAATTTCAAATTTGGTCATTTTTGAGCAAAATACCAAGGCTATAGCCTTACTTTTTGGCCAAAAATCCCTCATTTTCATCACTTTTCAATCTGCAATCAAAATCAATCAATTTCAAATTTGGTCATTTTTGAGCAAAATACCAAGGCTATAGCCTTACTTTTTGGCCAAAAATCGCTCATTTTCATCACTTTTCAATCTGCAATCAAAATCAATCAATTTCAAATTTGGTCATTTTTGAGCAAAATACCAAGGCTATAGCCTTACTTTTTGGCCAAAAATCGCTCATTTTCATCACTTTTCAATCTGCAATCAAAATCAATCAATTTCAAATTTTGTCATTTTTGAGCAAAATACCAAGGCTATAGCCTTACTTTTTGGCCAAAAATCGCTCATTTTCATCACTTTTCAATCTGCAATCAAAATCAATCGATTTCAAATTTGGTCATTTTTGAGCAAAATACCAAGGCTATAGCCTTACTTTTTGGCCAAAAATCGCTCATTTTCATCACTTTTCAATCTGCAATCAAAATCAATCAATTTCAAATTTGGTCATTTTTGAGCAAAATACCAAGGCTATAGCCTTACTTTTTGGCCAAAAATCGCTCATTTTCATCACTTTTCAATCTGCAATCAAAATCAATCAATTTCAAATTTGGTCATTTTTGAGCAAAATACCAAGGCTATAGCCTTACTTTTTGGCCACAAATCGCTCATTTTCATCACTTTTCAATCTGCAATCAAAATCAATCAATTTCAAATTTGGTCATTTTTGAGCAAAATACCAAGGCTATAGCCTTACTTTTTGGCTAAAAATCGCTCATTTTCATCACTTTTCAATCTGCAATCAAAATCAATCAATTTCAAATTTGGTCATTGTTGGGCAAAATACCAAGGTTATAGCCTTACTTTTTGGCCAAAAGTGGCTCATGTTCATCACTTTTCAATCTGCAATCAAAATCAATGAATTTCAATTTTGGTCATTTTTGAGCAAAATACCAAGGCTATAGCCTTACTTTTTGGCCAAAAATCGCTCATTTTCATCACTTTTCAATCTGCAATCAAAATCAATCAATTTCAAATTTGGTCATTTTTGAGCAAAATACCAAGGCTATAGCCTTACTTTTTGGCCAAAAATCGCTCATTTTCATCACTTTTCAATCTGCAATCAAAATCAATCAATTTCAAATTTGGTCATTTTTGAGCAAAATACCAAGGCTATAGCCTTACTTTTTGGCCAAAAATCCCTCATTTTCATCACTTTTCAATCTGCAATCAAAATCAATCAATTTCAAATTTGGTCATTTTTGAGCAAAATACCAAGGCTATAGCCTTACTTTTTGGCCAAACATCGCTCATTTTCATCACTTTTCAATCTGCAATCAAAATCAATCAATTTCAAATTTGGTCATTTTTGAGCAAAATACCAAGGCTATAGCCTTACTTTTTGGCCAAAAATCGCTCATTTTCATCACTTTTCAATCTGCAATCAAAATCAATCAATTTCAAATTTGGTCATTTTTGAGCAAAATACCAAGGCTATAGCCTTACTTTTTGGCCAAAAATCGCTCATTTTCATCACTTTTCAATCTGCAATCAAAATCAATCAATTTCAAATTTGGTCATTTTTGAGCAAAATACCAAGGCTATAGCCTTACTTTTTGGCCAAAAATCGCTCATTTTCATCACTTTTCAATCTGCAATCAAAATCAATCAATTTCAAATTTGGTCATTTTTGAGCAAAATACCAAGGCTATAGCCTTACTTTTTGGCCAAAAATCGCTCATTTTCATCACTTTTCAATCTGCAATCAAAATCAATCAATTTCAAATTTGGTCATTTTTGAGCAAAATACCAAGGCTATAGCCTTACTTTTTGGCCAAAAATCGCTCATTTTCATCACTTTTCAATCTGCAATCAAAATCAATCAATTTCAAATTTGGTCATTTTTGAGCAAAATACCAAGGCTATAGCCTTACTTTTTGGCCAAAAATCGCTCATTTTCATCACTTTTCAATCTGCAATCAAAATCAATCAATTTCAAATTTGGTCATTTTTGAGCAAACTACCAAGGCTATAGCCTTACTTTTTGGCTAAAAATCGCTCATTTTCATCACTTTTCAATCTGCAATCAAAATCAATCGATTTCAAATTTGGTCATTTTTGAGCAAAATACCAAGGCTATAGCCTTACTTTTTGGCTAAACATCGCTCATTTTCATCACTTTTCAATCTGCAATCAAAATCAATGAATTTCAGTTTTGGTCATTTTTGAGCAAAATACCAAGGCTATAGCCTTACTTTTTGGCCAAAAATCGCTCATTTTCATCACTTTTCAATCTGCAATCAAAATCACTCGATTTCAAATTTGGTCATTTTTGAGCAAAATACCAAGGCTATAGCCTTACTTTTTGGCCAAAACTCGCTCATTTTCATCACTTTTCAATCTGCAATCAAAATCAATCGATTTCAAATTTGGTTATTTTTGAGCAAAATACCAAGGCTATAGCCTTACTTTTTGGCCAAAACTCGCTCATTTTCATCACTTTTCAATCTGCAATCAAAATCAATGAATTTCAATTTTGGTCATTTTTGAGCAAAATACCAAGGCTATAGCCTTACTTTTTGGCTAAAAATCGCTCATTTTCATCACTTTTCAATCTGCAATCAAAATCAATCGATTTCAAATTTGGTCATTTTTGAGCAAAATACCAAGGCTATAGCCTTACTTTTTGGCCAAAAATCGCTCATTTTCATCACTTTTCAATCTGCAATCAAAATCAATCAATTTCAAATTTGGTCATTTTTGAGCAAAATACCAAGGCTATAGCCTTACTTTTTGGCCAAAAATCGCTCATTTTCATCACTTTTCAATCTGCAATCAAAATCAATCAATTTCAAATTTGGTCATTTTTGAGCAAAATACCAAGGCTATAGCCTTACTTTTTGGCCAAAAATCGCTCATTTTCATCACTTTTCAATCTGCAATCAAAATCAATCAATTTCAAATTTGGTCATTTTTGAGCAAAATACCAAGGCTATAGCCTTACTTTTTGGCCAAAAATCGCTCATTTTCATCACTTTTCAATCTGCAATCAAAATCAATCAATTTCAAATTTGGTCATTTTTGAGCAAAATACCAAGGCTATAGCCTTACTTTTTGGCCAAAAATCGCTCATTTTCATCACTTTTCAATCTGCAATCAAAATCAATCAATTTCAAATTTGGTCATTTTTGAGCAAACTACCAAGGCTATAGCCTTACTTTTTGGCTAAAAATCGCTCATTTTCATCACTTTTCAATCTGCAATCAAAATCAATCGATTTCAAATTTGGTCTTTTTTGAGCAAAATACCAAGGCTATAGCCTTACTTTTTGGCTAAACATCGCTCATTTTCATCACTTTTCAATCTGCAATCAAAATCAATGAATTTCAGTTTTGGTCATTTTTGAGCAAAATACCAAGGCTATAGCCTTACTTTTTGGCCAAAAATCGCTCATTTTCATCACTTTTCAATCTGCAATCAAAATCACTCGATTTCAAATTTGGTCATTTTTGAGCAAAATACCAAGGCTATAGCCTTACTTTTTGGCCAAAACTCGCTCATTTTCATCACTTTTCAATCTGCAATCAAAATCAATCGATTTCAAATTTGGTCATTTTTGAGCAAAATACCAAGGCTATAGCCTTACTTTTTGGCCAAAACTCGCTCATTTTCATCACTTTTCAATCTGCAATCAAAATCAATGAATTTCAATTTTGGTCATTTTTGAGCAAAATACCAAGGCTATAGCCTTACTTTTTGGCTAAAAATCGCTCATTTTCATCACTTTTCAATCTGCAATCAAAATCAATCGATTTCAAATTTGGTCATTTTTGAGCAAAATACCAAGGCTATAGCCTTACTTTTTGGCCAAAAATCGCTCATTTTCATCACTTTTCAATCTGCAATCAAAATCAATCAATTTCAAATTTGGTCATTTTTGAGCAAAATACCAAGGCTATAGCCTTACTTTTTGGCCAAAAATCGCTCATTTTCATCACTTTTCAATCTGCAATCAAAATCAATCAATTTCAAATTTGGTCATTTTTGAGCAAAATACCAAGGCTATAGCCTTACTTTTTGGCCAAAAATCGCTCATTTTCATCACTTTTCAATCTGCAATCAAAATCAATCAATTTCAAATTTGGTCATTTTTGAGCAAAATACCAAGGCTATAGCCTTACTTTTTGGCCAAAAATCGCTCATTTTCATCACTTTTCAATCTGCAATCAAAATCAATCAATTTCAAATTTGGTCATTTTTGAGCAAAATACCAAGGCTATAGCCTTACTTTTTGGCCAAAAATCGCTCATTTTCATCACTTTTCAATCTGCAATCAAAATCAATCAATTTCAAATTTGGTCATTTTTGAGCAAAATACCAAGGCTATAGCCTTACTTTTTGGCCAAAAATCCCTCATTTTCATCACTTTTCAATCTGCAATCAAAATCAATCAATTTCAAATTTGGTCATTTTTGAGCAAAATACCAAGGCTATAGCCTTACTTTTTGGCCAAAAATCGCTCATTTTCATCACTTTTCAATCTGCAATCAAAATCAATCAATTTCAAATTTGGTCATTTTTGAGCAAAATACCAAGGCTATAGCCTTACTTTTTGGCCAAAAATCGCTCATTTTCATCACTTTTCAATCTGCAATCAAAATCAATCAATTTCAAATTTGGTCATTTTTGAGCAAAATACCAAGGCTATAGCCTTACGTTTTGGCCAAAAATCCCTCATTTTCATCACTTTTCAATCTGCAATCAAAATCAATCAATTTCAAATTTGGTCATTTTTGAGCAAAATACCAAGGCTATAGCCTTACTTTTTGGCCAAAAATCGCTCATTTTCATCACTTTTCAATCTGCAATCAAAATCAATCAATTTCAAATTTGGTCATTTTTGAGCAAAATACCAAGGCTATAGCCTTACTTTTTGGCCAAAAATCGCTCATTTTCATCACTTTTCAATCTGCAATCAAACTCAATCAATTTCAAATTTGGTCATTTTTGAGCAAAATACCAAGGCTATAGCCTTACTTTTTGGCCAAAAATCGCTCATTTTCATCACTTTTCAATCTGCAATCAAAATCAATCAATTTCAAATTTGGTCATTTTTGAGCAAAATACCAAGGCTATAGCCTTACTTTTTGGCCAAAAATCGCTCATTTTCATCACTTTTCAATCTGCAATCAAAATCAAACAATTTCAAATTTGGTCATTTTTGAGCAAAATACCAAGGCTATAGCCTTACTTTTTGGCCAAAAATCGCTCATTTTCATCACTTTTCAATCTGCAATCAAAATCAATCGATTTCAAATTTTGTCATTTTTGAGCAAAATACCAAGGCTATAGCCTTACTTTTTGGCCAAAAATCGCTCATTTTCATCACTTTTCAATCTGCAATCAAAATCAATCAATTTCAAATTTGGTCATTTTTGAGCAAAATACCAAGGCTATAGCCTTACTTTTTGGCCAAAAATCGCTCATTTTCATCACTTTTCAATCTGCAATCAAAATCAATCAATTTCAAATTTGGTCATTTTTGAGCAAAATACCAAGGCTATAGCCTTACTTTTTGGCCAAAAATCGCTCATTTTCATCACTTTTCAATCTGCAATCAAAATCAATCAATTTCAAATTTGGTCATTTTTGAGCAAAATACCAAGGCTATAGCCTTACTTTTTGGCCAAAAATCGCTCATTTTCATCACTTTTCAATCTGCAATCAAAATCAATCAATTTCAAATTTGGTCATTTTTGAGCAAAATACCAAGGCTATAGCCTTACTTTTTGGCCAAAAATCGCTCATTTTCATCACTTTTCAATCTGCAATCAAACTCAATCAATTTCAAATTTGGTCATTTTTGAGCAAAATACCAAGGCTATAGCCTTACTTTTTGGCCAAAAATCGCTCATTTTCATCACTTTTCAATCTGCAATCAAAATCAAACAATTTCAAATTTGGTCATTTTTGAGCAAAATACCAAGGCTATAGCCTTACTTTTTGGCCAAAAATCGCTCATTTTCATCACTTTTCAATCTGCAATCAAAATCAATCAATTTCAAATTTGGTCATTTTTGAGCAAAATACCAAGGCTATAGCCTTACTTTTTGGCCAAAAATCGCTCATTTTCATCACTTTTCAATCTGCAATCAAAATCAATCAATTTCAAATTTGG
Organism: Mastigias papua; assembly: GCA_964019165.1. NCBI lineage: Eukaryota > Metazoa > Cnidaria > Scyphozoa > Rhizostomeae > Mastigiidae > Mastigias > Mastigias papua. The sequence goes on from OZ025285.1 coordinate 7,134,305, forward strand.
TCATTTTTGAGCAAAATACCAAGGCTATAGCCTTACTTTTTGGCCACAAATCGCTCATTTTCATCACTTTTCAATCTGCAATCAAAATCAATCGATTTCAAATTTGGTCATTTTTGAGCAAAATACCAAGGCTATAGCCTTACTTTTTGGCCAAAAATCGCTCATTTTCATCACTTTTCAATCTGCAATCAAAATCAATCAATTTCAAATTTGGTCATTTTTGAGCAAAATACCAAGGCTATAGCCTTACTTTTTGGCCAAAAATCGCTCATTTTCATCACTTTTCAATCTGCAATCAAAATCAATCAATTTCAAATTTGGTCATTTTTGAGCAAAATACCAAGGCTATAGCCTTACTTTTTGGCCACAAATCGCTCATTTTCATCACTTTTCAATCTGCAATCAAAATCAATCAATTTCAAATTTGGTCATTTTTGAGCAAAATACCAAGGCTATAGCCTTACTTTTTGGCTAAAAATCGCTCATTTTCATCACTTTTCAATCTGCAATCAAAATCAATCAATTTCAAATTTGGTCATTGTTGGGCAAAATACCAAGGTTATAGCCTTACTTTTTGGCCAAAAGTGGCTCATGTTCATCACTTTTCAATCTGCAATCAAAATCAATGAATTTCAATTTTGGTCATTTTTGAGCAAAATACCAAGGCTATAGCCTTACTTTTTGGCCAAAAATCGCTCATTTTCATCACTTTTCAATCTGCAATCAAACTCAATCAATTTCAAATTTGGTCATTTTTGAGCAAAATACCAAGGCTATAGCCTTACTTTTTGGCCAAAAATCGCTCATTTTCATCACTTTTCAATCTGCAATCAAAATCAATCAATTTCAAATTTGGTCATTTTTGAGCAAAATACCAAGGCTATAGCCTTACTTTTTGGCCAAAAATCCCTCATTTTCATCACTTTTCAATCTGCAATCAAAATCAATCAATTTCAAATTTGGTCATTTTTGAGCAAAATACCAAGGCTATAGCCTTACTTTTTGGCCAAACATCGCTCATTTTCATCACTTTTCAATCTGCAATCAAAATCAATCAATTTCAAATTTGGTCATTTTTGAGCAAAATACCAAGGCTATAGCCTTACTTTTTGGCCAAAAATCGCTCATTTTCATCACTTTTCAATCTGCAATCAAAATCAATCAATTTCAAATTTGGTCATTTTTGAGCAAAATACCAAGGCTATAGCCTTACTTTTTGGCCAAAAATCGCTCATTTTCATCACTTTTCAATCTGCAATCAAAATCAATCAATTTCAAATTTGGTCATTTTTGAGCAAAATACCAAGGTTATAGCCTTACTTTTTGGCCAAAAATCGCTCATTTTCATCACTTTTCAATCTGCAATCAAAATCAATCAATTTCAAATTTGGTCATTTTTGAGCAAAATACCAAGGCTATAGCCTTACTTTTTGGCCAAAAATCGCTCATTTTCATCACTTTTCAATCTGCAATCAAAATCAATCAATTTCAAATTTGGTCATTTTTGAGCAAAATACCAAGGCTATAGCCTTACTTTTTGGCCAAAAATCGCTCATTTTCATCACTTTTCAATCTGCAATCAAAATCAATCAATTTCAAATTTGGTCATTTTTGAGCAAAATACCAAGGCTATAGCCTTACTTTTTGGCCAAAAATCGCTCATTTTCATCACTTTTCAATCTGCAATCAAAATCAATCAATTTCAAATTTGGTCATTTTTGAGCAAAATACCAAGGCTATAGCCTTACTTTTTGGCCAAAAATCGCTCATTTTCATCACTTTTCAATCTGCAATCAAAATCAATCAATTTCAAATTTGGTCATTTTTGAGCAAAATACCAAGGCTATAGCCTTACTTTTTGGCCAAAAATCGCTCATTTTCATCACTTTTCAATCTGCAATCAAAATCAATCAATTTCAAATTTGGTCATTTTTGAGCAAAATACCAAGGCTATAGCCTTACTTTTTGGCCAAAAATCGCTCATTTTCATCACTTTTCAATCTGCAATCAAAATCAATCAATTTCAAATTTGGTCATTTTTGAGCAAAATACCAAGGCTATAGCCTTACTTTTTGGCCAAAAATCGCTCATTTTCATCACTTTTCAATCTGCAATCAAAATCAATCAATTTCAAATTTGGTCATTTTTGAGCAAAATACCAAGGCTATAGCCTTACTTTTTGGCCAAAAATCGCTCATTTTCATCACTTTTCAATCTGCAATCAAAATCAATCAATTTCAAATTTGGTCATTTTTGAGCAAAATACCAAGGCTATAGCCTTACTTTTTGGCCAAAAATCGCTCATTTTCATCACTTTTCAATCTGCAATCAAAATCAATCAATTTCAAATTTGGTCATTTTTGAGCAAAATACCAAGGCTATAGCCTTACTTTTTGGCCAAAAATCGCTCATTTTCATCACTTTTCAATCTGCAATCAAAATCAATCAATTTCAAATTTGGTCATTTTTGAGCAAAATACCAAGGCTATAGCCTTACTTTTTGGCCAAAAGTCGCTCATTTTCATCACTTTTCAATCTGCAATCAAAATCAATCAATTTCAAATTTGGTCATTTTTGAGCAAAATACCAAGGCTATAGCCTTACTTTTTGGCCAAAAATCGCTCATTTTCATCACTTTTCAATCTGCAATCAAAATCAATCAATTTCAAATTTGGTCAATTTTGAGCAAACTACCAAGGCTATAGCCTTACTTTTTGGCCAAAAATCGCTCATTTTCATCACTTTTCAATCTGCAATCAAAATCAATCAATTTCACATTTGGTCATTTTTGAGCAAAATACCAAGGCTATAGCCTTACTTTTTGGCCAAACATCACTCATTTTCATCACTTTTCAATCTGCAATCAAAATCAATCAATTTCAAATTTGGTCATTTGTGAGCAAACTACCAAGGCTATAGCCTTACTTTTTGGCCAAAAATCGCTCATTTTCATCACTTTTCAATCTGCAATCAAAATCAATCAATTTCAAATTTGGTCATTTTTGAGCAAACTACCAAGGCTATAGCCTTACTTTTTGGCCAAACATCACTCATTTTCATCACTTTTCAATCTGCAATCAAAATCAATCAATTTCAAATTTGGTCATTTTTGAGCAAAATACCAAGGCTATAGCCTTACTTTTTGGCCAAAAATCGCTCATTTTCATCACTTTTCAATCTGCAATCAAAGTCAATCAATTTCAAATTTGGTCAGTTTTGAGCAAAATACCAAGGCTATAGCCTTACTTTTTGGCCAAAAATCGCTCATTTTCATCACTTTTCAATCTGCAATCAAAATCAATCAATTTCAAATTTGGTCAGTTTTGAGCAAAATACCAAGGCTATAGCCTTACTTTTTGGCCACAAATCGCTCACTTTCATCACTTTTCAATCTGCAATCAAAATCAATCAATTTCAAATTTGGTCATTTGTGAGCAAAATACCAAGGCTATAGCCTTACTTTTTGGCCAAA